>SKCR01054011.1:0-106208 GCA_019454045.1 Zanthoxylum bungeanum | reverse complement strand
ATGGTAATACCTAATTAATTAAGCATGCCGACAATGCAAAATGTAGTTAGTTAAGACAATGCTGTAAAACTAAGAATCAAGAATACGGCCCTCCCACTGATCGCGGATTTGTATAGTGTGAAGTGCACATATCGCACAAATAGTAGAAAAATATTGACCCTATAAGAAATTATTACTGACTAATACTAAATTTTATCAAGCCTAACCTTATTTAGACTAGTGTTTATGTAGAGAGATTATTAACTAAGGAAAGTAAAGTAAAAGAAAAACAAGAAGTACAAGAAAATATCAAGATAAAAAGAACCTACACTACAAGAAAAAAGGCCTTTACTGACACTAAGGTTAGTGACACTAGGCTAAAAGTGTCAGAAACGACGTGTAAATGGGCCTATTTCCGTGTTTTTCACTTAAATATCAATAATTACTGACACTATGGTATCAGCGATTTTAGTGTCAGTAATTACTATTACAATAGTATCAGTAAGAAATAAAAAAAAAAAAAAAACGCGTAGTCGTCTGGAGTCGAACCAACACCTCGCGGAAGTGACGTTTTTCGCATATATTACTGACACTAGAGTATCAGTAAATTTAGTGTCAGTAATTAATGATACCTTAGTATCAGTAAAAAAATTTAAAAAAAAAAAATTTCCTTAAGTCTGCTGGGACTCGAAATTGTAACCATTGATATAAATTTTTTTTTTATTGTAAGGCTTTACCACTGGGCCAAATCGTGACTTTTGTTCCTTAAACCGTGGTTTATAAAAATATATATGTATTTGTCGGGTCAAAACCTAAACCATAGTTACCAAATCAATCTTAGTAATTTAGGGTTCCTCTCATTCCCACCTTTTTTTTTTCATCGCGCAGCCTTTGTTTCCCCCTTCTTTACTCTCAAATATAAATCTCTCATTTGTAATTTCTAAAATCTAAACAAAATCCAGTACATCCTATCAATTATCAACCTTCAAAGTGGAAGGTACACAAAATCCTTCACTTCTTCGAAAATCTCTTTGCCCCCTCATTTTCTTCGTTAACTCTCCATCAATTTAACTCATACACATTTTTTTTTCCAATTTCGTTCATGAAACCCTAACTTTCAGATTGCCCAAAATCAATGAACCTCTCAGCACTTCTTCTTCATCAAAAATCGGTCTTCTTCGTTGTACAGGTAATTAATTTTTTTCTCCTTTATTCTCTTTTCGTTTCTCTGGGATTTCTGGGTTTTTTGGTTTCTGCTGAAGCAAAAAGCAGAAACCCAGGTGAGAAGTATTTTTACTATCGTTAGTATCAGTTGAGTTTGTTGATCCATTTTGCGTACATTCTCTCTTAGGAAAACATTCGTTAGCACAGAAGATGCGGTTGCCCAAAAGGTAATTATAAAAGTTTGAACTGAATTTTAGTATTTCTTGTTACTTGCTTTCTTTTTGTTATTTTTCTTGTTGCATTTCCTTCAGATAGTTATTCAGAGAGATAGTCCTAGAGGAGTTCATTTTCGGCGTGCAGGCCCACGGGAGAAGGTAACTTTTCTCAGCCACCAATGTATGCTTATTTTTACTCTTCGAGACACCTATATATGTGCTGTTGGAAAGGAATCACAGAAAGCTGATTGGAAGTATGTCTAATGCTAGGTGTATTTCAAGTCGGATGAGGTTCGTGCTTGCATAGTGACTTGTGGTGGTTTATGCCCAGGGATTAATACAGTCATTCGGGAGATAGTCTGCGGCTTGAATTATATGTATGGGGTCGATGATATACTTGGAATTGAGGTGAGATCATTCTCTATTTAAATTTATAAACTTAAGATCTCTTGATTGTTTTTCAATACAAAATTTTCTTTGTAAACCTCGTGTCCAGACTGCAGTAATTTTTTTCTTTTAGGCTGAATGCATCCTCATTACACTTTTTTAATTGAATTGTTCAGAACTGAAATTTGGTGATGCTGAGCGATAGAAAAAGAGGTAGAATTGGGATTTAATTATATATATATATATATATATAATAACTTTTCAATGAGGGATCTCTTAACTTATTAAGTCAAAGGACTAATGTAAACCATAGGACATAAAAAACACAGTTGTAAACCATGTGCTTTATGTTTAGGTACTCTAATGGTTGTTGTAAACTTGGGGGGGGTGGGTCGGTCCATTTTGGTGGTTCCATGGAGAATAGTTATTTTTGACAGAAAACAGAGATTATAGTTATATTCTATTTATATTTACTTATTAACTGTGGAAAAGAATTTTGATGTACAGTAATTGGTGCTAGTGGCACTATAATTTTCACTTTCTGCCCTCTGTGCTGTAGCATGAAACTCCTGATGCTATGGCTATAAATTGTCTTCATAGTTTGGTAATTTTTGATAATGTAACTGGATGATTTGATTTTTGAAAAAAAGGAAAAGATATTGAGAAGGAAATCGAGCAAAAAAAAAAATTTTTGTTTGAATTAATTTCCTGATATTATAAGTTAGTCTTTGTGAATATCTTTCTTATGTGAATCCATTGGTTCATGAAACTATGGCTGTAAAAAGTGTGCTGTCTTGTTTTCATTGGGAGGAGAGTTAGGAATGAGATAGAAGAGAGTGAATCAAGCATCTGGTTTTCAGACTTGTGCATGTACATAATTTCTTCTAGGATTTGTTTTTGTGATTCTTTCTCTCTCTTAAAATTTTACCTCCCATATTGAAAAAAAAAAAAAATTTACCTCCCATAGCCCTGTTGGAATTCCAGGGAGGATATAGAGGCTTTTATTCTAGAAACACCTTAACATTGAGCCCCAAAGTTGTAAACGATATCCATAAACGTGGTGGTACCATTCTCCGCACTTCACGAGGAGGTCATGACACCAACAAGATAGTTGACAATATTGAAGACAGGGGAATAAATCAGGTAATCTCTGTATATACTTTTCAGTACTATCGAGATGCTTGGTTGATGATATTCTACTAATGTGAAAAAGAAAAATAGAAAGAAGAAAAATTATGCTCTCTGTGGGTTTTAGGTCTACATAATTGGGGGCGATGGTACTCAGAAAGGAGCAGCTTCAATTTACAAGGTAACTAATTCTTATCACATTTCCATATATATATAAAAAAAAGTCTTCTCCCACGTGTTATGATAATTCAATTGTGTCAAATAGGCTTCACTATTGTGATGTAATAACGTTCACATGCTTATATATTTATATTGTTATGGTGTACACATTTTGTTAAGGAAGTTGAGAAGCGTGGTCTTCAAGTGGCAGTTGCTGGCATACCCAAGACTATTGATAACGATATTGCTGTAAGTTTACGACTGTACTCTGCAATGATGGTAAACGTAAAGTATCTTCTAACTTTCCCAAGGCAAAATCTTCAAGTGGCGCTTGCTTAGAGCTTGAACGTTCCCCGAGCATACTTGGAAAAAGAAAGGTTAATACATTTGGCGTCTTTTTTAATATCTTCATATATATGTATTATTAAATACTAATAATGAATTAATCCTACAGGTTCAGTTAGTTGTGGGTAAAACTTCACCAAAGTCTGTGAAGAGCAAAATATTGGAGGATCCTATTAAAGTTGGTGTGCCAAATGATGATCAAAAAAAACAAACATTGAAGCAACTTCAAGAATAACTCCAACGAAACCTAAATTGACTCCAAGAAGATCTCCGAGGTTAACTCTTATACGATGAGATGGATAAAACTGAAACTGCCAAACCAGTTCAGTGTGACTTGGGTATCTGTGAAGGTACAAAGTTATGATATATATATATATATTTTTGTGATATGCAACAATGAGAATATTTAGAATATGTCTAATGAACTAATATTGATATGATAATTCTTTTTTATAGTGTCCAATGCAGCCTGGAAGTTTTGAATGCGGTTATTATGTGATGAAATACATGCAGCAAATTGTAACAAATGTGAACATTCTAAAAGACAATGTAAGTTAACAATAGTTAAGTTTTATCACTAGTCAATTAAGATATCTTACTGTTTAAAATTCTAACTTATAAATATTTTAAAGTTCAAGGGGATTAATGAGTACACTCTGGAAGATATAACGCAACTCCGTGATGATTGGGCAATATATGTTGCACATATAATCACACAGTATAATGAAGAGGTAATTACAAGGACATGTTTTACAGAGGTGATTTTTACTTCCTATTTTTTCACTTTAATTCATGACATATTGGGAAATCTTCTATTCTTGCAGAATACAAATGACAAGGACAACATAGCTATTGTTCGTTGAGTTAATGAAGTAGTATGGTATTTCTCTTTTTTCTGTAAATAATACATTCTTGTTTCTACTTTTAGCTTAGAATTTTTTCCCCAGATTTTTTACTTCAGTGAAAGCAATATGAATCATATCTTTTTTTCAGTTTTATGCCCTGATGGGTTTAATTTGGTGGGTTAATTTGTTTTATTTGTGAGTTTTGCTAGTGGGTAAGATTGCTTTGAGACTTGAAAGTTAAAACAATCATGATGTAAAATATTCTATTAACAGTGTCTCGATGTTCTCTATGTCAGACATGAACTTGGAGATAGTTTTTTTACCTGATGAAGTTTTGCCATGTTCTGATTGATACTTGTTGAAACCTTTGGGGGATATGGCACCTGTCATCTGATGTGCTTTGAGGTGCAGCATGAATGCTATGGAAGCAGTATTTGATATATTGAGATCTAACATGTTTATCTCATCTATTTTTATGGCAATTACCTGGAATGTTGCATTCTAGTACATTTTGAGCTTTGAACTTTTAGTTTCCAGGAATTCCATAATGAACAACTATCTTGTCATCTTGATTTGCTTCCTGCATTTGGAAACAGTATTAGATCATGTCATCTGATAAACTTCATCTGGTTCATGAGATCCTTTTATTTCAGTTTTATGTCCGTCTATATATATATATGTGTGTGTGTGTGTGTGGTGTGTGTGTGTTATTGATTTGTTTGTTTTGGTGATTATGTAGCGGTATGAAAGATACAACTTGTTATTATGGATGCCATTTGGTTTTTTATATGCATGCTCTTAGGTTGTTGGTATGGTTATTGTCAATAAGTGCTTTATGTGACAAAAATTAGATTAGGGTTATATTTTGTATTTTTATTTGGATGTATTTAATGTTTTTATTTATGAAGATATCGATTTTTTTTGGAAGTCCATCTAATTCTTAACATTTGGTTTATAATTTCAGATTTTGTGCCAGATATCATTTTGTTGGGGGATTGTTGCAGGCTTCTCAACAAGTATCATGAATTTTGGTGGGGGCATGACATTTTGATGGGACTTTAAGAGTAGTTTTTGAAATATATATATGTTAATTTAAAGATTGTCTATGAAGTTTTTGTATTCATCATGTGATACTGTTGAATTGATTAATACGATTAATCTATTATATTGCGAATTTTATATAAATGTAATTTTTTAGTTTTTTTATTTCATTGAGTGTATATATATATATATATATATATATATATATATATATATATATATTATATATATATATATATATATATATATATATATTTATGATTAATTTAATTACAAAAAATAAGAAATATAATTGTGAAATAATACGATTTTTTTAATTTTAAAAGATATTGACGGATATTGATACTATAGTAACAATAATTACTGACACTAAAAATCAAATATATGCGATATACTGATACTGCAGTAACAAAATTTACTGACACTATAGTATCACTACATACTGATGATATAGTGTCAATAATTTACTGACACTAAAATAGTGTGAGAGATTACTGATACCATAGTGTCAATAATTTTCTGATACTACAGTATTAACGTTTACTGACACTAAGAATCACTGACACTAGAAACTAGTGTCAGTGATTTCTGGCTGCGGCAACACTGACACATTTATATAGTGTCAGTAAAACCCTTTACTGACACTAATTTAGTATCAGTAAAAGCCTTTTTTCTTGTAGTGCTAGGATCACTAATTTCCCACAATATTCCCTTAAATTATTCTCATATATTTATAACTGATCAACTATAAAAATTATTAATTTAGAATAAGAAGTTATCTACAAGCATTTTCTGATGGTCAAATAAAAACATCCAACTTAGTTCAATTACCTATATTCCTATGATAATTCATCTAAATCAAACTCATTAAATTTAAGTTCTAACTATGGCTATGCATGCCTTACAAGTATATTCCTATCGTGTGAAAATCTAGAGATCAAGCATTATCAATTTCCAATGCTAAACCAAAATTCCCTTTTTCCAAGTTCGTAAGGGTTTACCACATCTATCATATTGGTGATTAGACAACATGATGCATTAAACATAAAAAATGATAAATAATCCAAATATAAGGTCATAAATCAATGATAAAAAGATTCAATTAAAAAAGTTCATATTAGGTTCCATTACGACCTAGAACAAGATCTAGTTCATGATGAGAATATTACTAAAATAATCATGGTATTCAGCATAACAAATAATAAAGAAGGGATAAATAAAACAAATCACGAAAGTTGTCAATATTCAATCTCCAAGTTTTTCAATCTTTCCTTCTTAATATTTGTTTGATCTTCATGTTCTTGATTGTTCTTTAATGGTTGTTGTGTTTAGAGAATGTTTTGGCTTCAAAAAATGCTTTTTTTCCTCCTACAAAAATGTATCTCAAATAACCATAAACGTTCTCCTTTTATAGATATCATAAAACCAAGTTTCATATTCAAATTAGTAGGCTTCCACATCAATGTTGCTCTCTGGCCTCCATTGGCGCGACAATGAAAGTCCGTTGGCACGCCAATACATCACTTTTAAGTTCAAGCTCGATTTTAACCATGATTGATTCTGATCCAATCTTCGTCATAAACTACAACATTGTAGATAATTGAGTCTTTTTTTCAACACAACTTGAATAAACTCATTTGGATATCGTATGAAAATCTTGTTGTAAAAATTCTGAAAGCTGCATAAATCAGGAAATCACTGGTGCAAATCGGGATTTTCGGATTTTCAACTCCTTTTACTCAAATCTAGGACTGGGCATCGGATCAGATCGGATTTGGCTCTCGAATCTGATCAAATCGTGTTTGGTTCGTTTATCGAATTTCGGATCGAATCGGATAAATTTGATAACTATCGGATCGAATCAAAATTTATCTGATTTGATAACAAATCTAAATCCGATAGATAATCTGATTTGATACGGATTCGAATCCGATAGAGAATCTGATTTGATAATAAATCCGATAGTAGATTTGATTTTATAACAAATCCAATATGATAACGGATCCGATTCGAAAAATTGACCTGAAAATTTATAAATTCATAATAATTTTATCGAATCAGATCGGATAACTTAAAATTCAAATCAATTTTATCAAATCAGATTCGTTATCGAATCAGATATGTTATCAAATCGAGTCCACTATCAGATTCATTATCAAATCGGATGCTTTATCGGATTCAGATCTGTTATCAAATCGAATTTATCTGATTCGTGAAGATATCAAATCGAATCGAATAAATCCGATTCGATTCGATAGTTATCGAATTAAATATGATCCGATCCAATAAGGACTTAAAATTCGAACGAACCAAACAAATCAACTGTTATCGAATCAGATCGGATTCAGATTTGGTCTAATCCGATCCGAATCCGATAATGCCAACACCTACTCAATTCTTCATATAATGCATCATAAACAACAAAACAATGAATATTAATACATTTAACACATTCAAGAATATAATTTAAAGGCAAATCGATGATAAATACATTTGAAAATTGTATATTATAGGCATTCATCACATCCCCAAACTTGAATTATTGCTTATCCTCAAGCAATAACCCAAACATAAATAACAAAATAAATAACTAAGCCACTTTCGCAGGGATCACGATTGCATTTAGCGTATACAACAAGCATTTAAACCTCTAAGCGGCCCTAGTGGATGAGTTATAGTCTGGTGAGGGCTTACAACGATGACACCCACAAACATCATATAAAACAACTAAATAAACAAACATAAAAGACACAACAAACATAACATGGTCAAATTTTCACAATAATGCCTCAAAGAACTTCAAATTGTTGTAAACAGTCGTAATTTCATTTAAAAATCAAATTCATGTCAATTAAATTATTGTAGTGTGTGTGAGAATCAATTCCATCAGAGTTTATCCCTTATATCATAAATCTTAACAGTTTTTCATCTCGAAAATAGAAATAGAATTGGTCAACCCAACCTATGTATCTTAAAGTCTATATGTCTTATCATTAAGCTCATATCTCTTAGATTTAGCATTTATTATTGTTCTTTCTTTTCTTTTTTTGTTTTTTCATCATTTTTAGAGCTTTCACACGACCTTTTAAGGTAATATTTCTCCTCATGGTGGTCCTTACACTCGTCCGTAGGTAGCTTCACACATAAAGGTTATAGGTGGCTTTTTGATAAGCTACCCTTCATATAATTTCAAGATAGAGATAGATATATACGCTAACGGTCATTCATTCAATCCATTAATCTCAATTCAAACTATCTCAATCTAAAATTCCAAGTCTAAACTAAAACAGAATTGATATAAGTGTTTAAATACACAAAGAATCATCCCAAGAAAAACCCAGATTAAGAATTCAACATTAACATAACCAACATTTATCATTTTCTAAGAGCACGTTTTATTTTATTTTTATTTAATTGGTTGTGTTAGTTGTGTTTTTACTTATATATTTTTTCTTTCGATGATCCAGGTTTCAACATAAGTTTGAGGGTCGCGGCTTTAGTTTCACATGTAGGAACCGATTTCCCTCGCGTAGCGGAAGTGGCTTAGGCACCCGGGATCGGCCTTGAAATTTTTTTCTACTATCCTCACCTTAATTCTGAATTTTTCTGCCGAAAATTCAGACCCGAACAGCCTGTATTTACCTCTCATATGCGCACACAAATAATCACGTCTGAGCCTTGATTAGCCATGAACCCATAAGCAGTTCTCACGCATAAAGCAACAATGTACAGCCCAAAAACGCACATTGCATACACCTTCAAACACTTCAGGTTCATGTTTTGGTCACCGTGACCGTTTGCGAATGATCACGCGCACAGCCACAAAAATTTCTTGAGAAATTTTTTTTTCCATTGTTTTCTCTATTTTTCAATCTTATTGAAAAGATGAGAGAGTGGCTATGGTTAGAATGTGAAGAGAAAATACTTTAATTTATATCTAGGGTTTAGGTTAATTAAATATATTTTTAAAAAATTTACTCTAACACTAATCACATATATAAGTATTGGCCAATGACATTTTTGTCACAATAAAATTATTAATTTCAAAAATTAAATATAATATCAAATATCATTTAATTTGAAATTAAAATTTAAAATGCAACTTATATCATGATATAAATTACATATTTGACTTTGAATTAAATAAAATTTAATATAAAATCAAATCTTATATTAAATTATTATCTAATAATTATTAATATAAAAGCTATATATTGAACATTTTAATATATAATTGTAAAGTGTGACATTATACAATTATTAATCAAATTAATAATTATATCAATAAATAATTCTTAATTATTTAATAATTTTCAAATGAGTTCATAATTGGACTATCCAATTATTTCATGGATTTCTATAGTGTAATGAGCTAACACAGGAACCAAATGAACCTATAATTTCGAGCTCCAATAATCTCAAAATATTAATTAAACTCTTTAATTAAATATTTTTAATTATTAACTTTAGGTTATTCCACAAAAAAAAATAAATTTGCACTCTTGTTACTATAGGTATATTTTATATCGAATCTCGTTGACATCCACTGATATAATCAGTGCATACAGATTGAACATCCACAAATATCTCATAATTAGAGTCGGGTCATAATGTTCGTTATACCCCTCTAATTATTTTGTGTCATAAGTACCATTAATTCTCTAATGAACGATTTATTCATAATTATTATGAATATTAATCTTTCTATTCGTAATAAAAAGACTTAAGCGCTCTAACCATTCAAGTACTGAACCAACCTTTAAGGAATCTACTCATCTACTTCTCGCAAGAAGTAGTGGATTTCATATCTATGTAAAATATCCCCAGCTACAGACCAAATAATGTCCCCAAAGTACATAGCTATTGGTCGGGATTGATTCACTAACATCACCTTTATAAATCAAAAGACATAGTATGCCATGTAGGAATTCGTAATACACTCAAGATTCAAATTAACTCATATATGATCATCTATTAGACAGATATGAATTTCTTTATTTAATGGATATTAAAAGAAATTCTTGGTTCAGTCCTATATGATGCATCATATAAGGTGCCTCCATTCCCATGTCACTATATGAATGAACCCGGATCAAAGTCTTCATACAATATGGAATGGATCGTAGCTGTAGATAAACCACAAACAAAATGCTCATCTTTGTTTGCTCTCTATGGTCTATTTTGGTTTACTAATTTCAGATTTAAATTCTCTTATGTATAACACTTACACACTAAATCTGAAAATACATTTAGTATCCAAGGGCATACATGATAATTTATAATATGCAACTTTCAAATCAATATTTTAATAAATGAATAATGCACATCATTTATTACTTAAAATAAAATCTCATTTACATATTACATTATGCTATTGGGCATATATCTCAGCATCACGCTCCAACAGATAAATTTCTACTCATCATCGCTAACCTGGGGAGTATATATTTCTTTTACCTCTATTTTTATTTTTTTTCAATATTGAGGACAATATTTATTTTATGTTTGGAGTAAGGAATAGAAATTTATGATTTTATTTTAAAATTTTTTATTTTGAATATAGTCTTGGTTAGAATATCACATGCTTATGATATAGATTTTATCTCCGTTAAAATTTTTTGAAGAAAAATTAAAAATATTTAAGTTGCCTCCAAAGAAGCGCTTAGTTTATAGTCTTTAACCATACTTTCTCTAAAGAACATCATTCACGGAGGCTTTAGTGTGGCTTTAGATGTCCTAGACAGAACAATGCCATGAGCATTACTATTCAAGCTCCCATTCCAAACATGAGGTGGCAAATATAAATGTTCTCTACTTTGTGTTCCTGCCACATTCTTCAAACTTTTATCTTTAAGAGGTCTTGAATGGAAAGATAGACTATCATGAGGTCTCATATGATATTTGACTTGAAATGGTTGTGACATTCTGTCAAGCGTATAAGCGGTATCAATGATGCAATTTTCACCATGTTGTGATGTATTCCTTTATATTATGAGATTTTCAATAGGATCACACAACTACTATTGCCTAACTCTTTTTTCCACAACTTCCTCATGAATGCTCTCAATGAATGGAGGATTCCCTCAAACAATTCTAGACTGTGTTGACTTAGGTTCTTGAACGAACATCTCAATCTCTATATAAGGATTTATCTCTCCCCATTATGGTGTCATCGTAAATCTCTTCTGTTGGACAATTATGACCCATAGCATCACTATTTGTACAGAACATGATGTTATTGTACAAATTAACTATGTGACAATGGAAATTGCTATTTTATCATTTTGTAATTAGATTACTTGAATATATAAATGATAAAAGTCCTTATGATTAGTTTCGGATTAATAAGATATGAGACATTATCAATCCATAAAGGTTTAATCATAAATATCCCTAGTCGTAGTATTATCGAGACTGGACATCAATAATGCAGAATAGACTAGTATTGCACTTGTGCGTGTTATGGAAGTGTAACATTATAGTTCTCATATATTTGGGTATTGGATACTCATGCAAGTGTAATAGGAGGTTCTATTTACCGATGGTACGGAAATAGCTTCGCTCTGGATAGACCCTCGGAATCTTATTGGTAGTATGACTATATGTCTATGGGAATCTGAATCAGGGTAGGTGTGTTTGGTCTTAACCTGAGACTTGCATCGCTATTACTTGCGACAATCAGTATACTTTAGTTTTGGTCGTCCAGGGCTTTAACAGGTTCTGTGTACGCCTCTTCTGGGTATCTGAGAATCATAGTGTATTAGGTGTGATGTCAAGATGGAAGTATCACTTCAGTCATATGAAGATGATGATCACGCGGGATACAGAACTTGTACTCTCTTAAATAATGCAGCTATCGGGATAATATGACAAGGTCATGATTATCCGATTAAAGAGACTAGTTACTGGTGATCCGATATGTGCTTCGTACGGGGTAGACACAATTCCAGTCTCAGGCCTATGATGTGACATTCGATACTGGATCGTAATACGCAATACTACGTATACTACGTCTGAAAAAGATTACATATTCCTTTAAAGAATATTTCTGAAGAATCGGATAGGCACGGTGCTTTGTTAGAAGCTAACCATGTCTTGTAAATCAGTAAGAACGTGGTACGGGGTACACACGTATTCGGATAGTCTGATAACCAGATTTACTGTCAACATATCCAGAGATCTCATGGGTCACTTCCTGAAGATACACCGATGACGTTTGACTCGAATAGAATTAATTTGGGATTAATTATGAGAGAGAAAAAATTAATCTAGGATCAATTGCGGAAAGAATTTATCTGGGATAAAATTCAAATAGAGAACATGATGTTGTTATACAAATTAACTATATGACAAAGGAAATTGCTTTTTTATCATTTGTAATTGGATTAACTGGATATATAAATGATAAAAGTCCATATGATTAGTATCAGATTAATAAGATATGAGACAGTATTAATCCATGTAAGGTTTAATTATTAAATATCCATAGTCGTAGTATTATCAAGACTAGACATCGATAATACAGAATAGGTTAGTATTACACTTGTGTGTGTTATGGAAGTGTAACAACATAGTTCTCATATATTTTGTGCGTGTTATGGAAGCGTAACAATATAGTTCTCATATATTTTGGTATTGGATACTCATTCAAGTTTAATAGGAGGTTCTGTTTGCCGATGGTACGGAAACAGCTTCGCTCTAGATAGACCCCTCAGAATCCCATTGGTAGTATGGCTATGTGTCTATAGGAATCCGAATCAGGGTAGGTGTGTTTGGTCTTAACCTGAGACTTGCATCGCTATTACTTGCGACAATCAGTATACTTTGGTTTTGGTCGTCCAGGGCCTTAACAGGTTCTGTGTACGCCACTTCTGGGTATATTGAGAATCGTAGTGTATTGGGTGTGATATCAAGATGGAAGTATCACTTCATTCATATGAAGATGATGATTTTGCGGGATACGGAACTTGTCCTCTCTTAAATGTTACAGCTATCGGGATAATATGACAAGGTCATGATTATCCGATTAAAGATACTAGTTGCTGGTGATCTGATATGTGCTTCGTACGGGGCAGACACAATTCCAGCCCCATGTCTAGCATGTGACATCCGATACTGGATCTTAATACGTAATACTACGTATACTACACCTGACAAAGATTACATATTCCTTTAAAGAATATTTCTGGAGAATTGGGTAGGCACAAAATTTTACTAGAAGCCAACCATGTCTTGTAAATCAGTAAGAACGTGGTACGAGGTATGACCGGTGTGTAATCATACGCATATAATGCAAGCGCACGTATCGTTCAAGTAGTATAAAAATATTGATCCCACGATGACTTAATTTCTACAGTTGTTATTAATTATTGATACTATTTATTTACAGGTATCTAATTAAAGGGAGAATGGATTGATTGCTTTTGGTTGGTTGAATGTGTTGAATGTGGATTTGCTAAATAAATAAATAAATACACAAAAGAAAATACAAGGGAAAAATAAACAAGAGACATAAAAATCTAGGGTTGTGATTCCACACAATATTATTCTAATGATGAATTGATTCTCTTATATATGTGTAATAAATTAATTTGCTAACCTGAAGTACGAAGATATGGAAAAGCCTCTTCCGATGGTCAGATGTAAATACCCAAATAACCCAATTAATCATATTCATATGTTAATCAAGTTACTTGAATTCATTAAGTTCAAGTTCCAATTATGTCTACCCCCGTCCGACAGGTATATTCCTATCATGTAAGGAAATCTATTAAAGGGTTATTTATCCTCAAGGAAAATCGTGAGCTATTGAATCTAAGGCTGAAACCTAAAATCCATTTTCCAAGTTCATTTTAAATTTTCCACATCAGTCTTATTGGTGATAGGCAATAAGAAGCATTAAGCTTATGATTTAATAAATAAACTAAGGAATTACTCATTATATAATTAAATCAATTATTAAGCCTATTAATATTGGGTTTCATCACTTCCCTAGAATAAAAATAAAATACTGGGGGTTATGAGACCCACCTTTACTAATTCCAATTTTGAAATCTCTCTTATATAATACAAAAATTATCAGTGATATTACCAACAGACCATACAGGCGGTATCCTCATTAAGTTAGATTTTCAATTAAGTCCAACCGGCCATAAATGCGGTGTTATTATTTGTCCATAAACCAGCCATATAGGCGGTAATCATCTGTCACCTAAAGACCGACTATATAGGCTGTGTCACATTATATCAAATAAATAAAAACCAGCCATTAAGGCGGTAATCCTTTAATTTAAATTATAATTTCCATATTATAATTAAGGGAGATTGATCTAAACTAAAATAATAAAAGCTTCACCATTCCTCCAACAGAAATCTAACTAGAAAACATAAAAGAAAAGAAAAGATAAGAAACTACTACTATTACTGAAAATAAAAATGCATAAATTAAATTATTAAAAATAAACACACAAGATGCAATACTTAAATTCCTTACAAAAACCTAAGGAAAGCATGAGAATTACAAATGAAATGGCTTGGTATTTATAGGAAAATCTAAAGACTGCCACCAATTTCTCCACCGATTGCTCCATGAATTGCTCCACCAAACATGGCACCAAACATGTCATCAAACATGGCACCAAATATGGCACC
This sequence comes from Zanthoxylum bungeanum, assembly GCA_019454045.1. Lineage (NCBI taxonomy): Eukaryota > Viridiplantae > Streptophyta > Magnoliopsida > Sapindales > Rutaceae > Zanthoxylum > Zanthoxylum bungeanum. The sequence continues at coordinate 91,294 of SKCR01054011.1, read as the reverse complement.
AAATATGGTGGAAGTTTGACAATTTTTATTTTTATATTTTATTAATTTTATTTTGTATTTGAAAATGACTATAGTAATTACTCAAAATATACTAGATTGTTCATCAATTTCGTCCTTCCAAACTTCAGAATTTGAAAATATTTAAATCTTCAAAATTGTAGATCTTTGATTCTTCTTTAATCTGCAACCTGAATCAGCTCAATCAGATATCAGATGAAAAATTTATGGCCAAAATATCAAACATGCACTAAATTAGAATTTAGGACGGCACTTCGTCACGTATATAATAAATTTTCATTTTTGACATTTTTTCCGTCGGATTTCATCGTTTTATCCCTAAGTGGATTCCATTAAGTCTCAATATTATTTTATCTGTAAAAAAATAAAAACACTTTAAAACGTTCATAAAATTCGAGAAACTATACAAAATATTAGGTTAAATGAGTGGAAATAGTGATATAATTATCATTCATCACACCCCCAAACCTAACATTTTGCTAGTCCTCGAGCAAAATAATAAAATAAAATAAACAACTAAGACTAAATTAAACTAAGTCACTTTCGTATGGATCACAGTTGGATTTAGCGTATGCAACAAGCCTTTAAACCCCTAGGTGTCCCTAGTGGACGAGCTGTAATCTCATGAGGGCTTACAGCAACGATACCCACAAATATTTGATAAAAGTAAAAAGATAGTAAAACTAATGTACACAAAAGCAAAAAGATGAGAAAAGAGAATAAAGAAGTTAGTGACTAAACATGTGAAATTTCTACTCAAAGTTAGTAGTTGTTTTCTTTCTTTCTAAATTACTATATAAGTAAATTCTCCGATTATTTTTACCATTCTTCATATACACAACCAAAAAAATATTAATCAACTCATTTTTGCCCACGATAGTCACAAGTGCAGTTGAGAAGAGAGTAATATTTTTGTCCTAAAATTTTATCAGAATTCACACATTTTTACAGTAATGGAATAATTTTTCTGATTTTTTCTTCTTTTTGAATTATTTTTTTTTTATTTATATGCAATATCATCCATCTATGTAGCGAGTATTGGGCCAGTGACTCCCAAACCAGTTGGCTTTAGGGCACTAGGTGTTAAGACACCCTTACGGACTTAATTATTCAAACTTCAGATATATATATATATATATATATATATATTGCAACATCTTCGATCCATGTAGCGAGTTTTGGGCCAGTAACTCCCAAACCAGTTGGTTTTAGGGCACTAGGTGTTAAAACACCCATACGGACTTAATAACTCGGATCTCAGACATTTTTTTCACACTTTTTTTTCTTTTTTTTTACTCCATTTCCATTTGTAGATGTTTCCTCCAATTAAAGTAGAACACTGAATATTACAAATTTTTCAATTACAGCTCATGTCCGTATGTTACCATGTATGTTGATAATATCTATCAACTGAGTATATGAAGATTCATTTTAGTCAGTTTTATGGAGAATTCACAAATTAAATAATTCAAATGAAAATAAATAAAAATTAATCTGCAACCTGAATCAGCTCAATCAGATATCAGATGAAAAATTTATGGCCAAAATATCAAACATGCACTAAATTAGAATTTAGGACTGCACTTCGTCACGTATATAATAAATTTTCATTTTTGACATTTTTTCCGTCGGATTTCATCGTTTTAGCCCTAAGTGGATTCCATTAAGTCTCAATATTATTTTTATCTGTAAAAAAATAAAAACACCTTAAAACGTTCATAAAATTCGAGAAACTATACAAAATATTAGGTTAAATGAGTGGAAATAGTGATATAATTATCATTCATCACACCCCAAACCTAACATTTTGCTAGTCCTCGAGCAAAATAATAAAATAAAATAAAATAAAATAAACAACTAAGACTAAATTAAACTAAGTCACTTTCGTATGGATCACAGTTGGATTTAACGTATGCAACAAGCCTTTAAACCCCTAGGTGTCCCTAGTGGACGAGCTGTAATCTCATGAGGGCTTACAGCAACGATACCCACAAATATTTGATAAAAGTAAAAAGATAGTAAAACTAATGTACACAAAAGCAAAAAGATGAGAAAAGAGAATAAAGAAGTTAGTGACTAAACATGTGAAATTTCTACTCCAAGTTAGTAGTTGTTTTCTTTCTTTCTAAATTACTATATAAGTAAATTCTCCGATTATTTTTACCATTCTTCATATACACATCCAAAAAAATATTAATCAACTCATTTTTGCCCACGATAGTCACAAGTGCAGTTGAGAAGAGAGTAATATTTTTGTCCTAAAATTTTATCAGAATTCACACATTTTTACAGTAATGGAATAATTTTTCTGATTTTTTCTTCTTTTTGAATTATTTTTTTATTTATATACAATATCATCCATCTATGTAGCGAGTATTGGGCCAGTGACTCCCAAACCAGTTGGCTTTAGGGCACTAGGTGTTAAGACACCCTTACGGACTTAATTATTCAAACTTCATATATATATATATATATATATAATATATATATATATTATATATATATATATATATATATATTGCAACATCTTCGATCCATGTAGCGAGCTTTGGGCCAGTAACTCCCAAACCAGTTGGTTTTAGGGCACTAGGTGTTAAAACACACATACGGACTTAATAACTCGGATCTCAGACATTTTTTTCACACTTTTTTTTCTTTTTTTTTACTCCATTTCCATTTATAGATGTTTCCTCCAATTAAAGTAGAACACTGAATATTACAAATTTTTCAATTACAGCTCATGTCCGTATGTTACCATGTATGTTGATAATATCTATCAACTGAGTATATGAAGATTCATTTTAGTCAGTTTTATGGAGAATTCACAAATTAAATAATTCAAATGAAAATAAACAAAAATTAACTTGTTTCGAAAATAGGTTTGAGATACGTATCAAGAGTGGAAACTCTTTACACAGCTATCTCTCACCAATTTCACATGATTAATCAAGTTAAAAATAAAAACATAAAATATATTTTTTTAATTTTTTGTAAAATTTTCCAATTTTTTTTTTTATATTTTTCGAAAAATTTTGGACTAAAAATCTAATAAAAATAACACAAAATAAAAAAGATACTAATCAACTATTCTGTAACATCCCGCCTAGACCAGGATGCTACCGGCAGGAGACGGGAGAACCCATCTCCATAAGCCTCCGATTCTGACGAAATTTCGACATGATGTATTCGTAACATCATGCAACATGGCTTATAGCCAACACCTTGAGACAACCTACTCAAGCAAACTCAACATATACACAATCATCATCAAGACCTCAGGCCTGAACTCAATGAACAAAAAGTAAATCATTTGGCCTCCGGCCAGAACTCAAAATAAAACTATATTATTACATACGTAATATAGTACAAATACAAAACAAGGAGTCGTGATGACCCAGGACTCAATGTCCTCCTTGACTGTAATTGAGGCGATCCACTGTCTTCAAAGTTCTCACCAAAATCCTGCTGGCTCAGTATGGCTACTACTAACCTGTAAAACTATCAAACTATAGTGGTGTGAGTCGTAAGACTCAGTAAATAACCATGCTCATAACTTGAGCATCAAACACAGATATAAAGACTGAGCTATATTTCTGTGTTAACTTAAATTGCCTATATGACCATGCAAACCTTTATAAAGTCTGAATTAGCTATATGACTCTTATTCGTCTTGCAAACATATTACTTGTTACTGATTCTTTAATCTAATCACTCACATACTTTAAATTCTGTTTACTACTTACATCAACAAACATCTAAATTAATTACTTCAAGTTTCTTAATCATTAACTAACATATCAAGATCTATCACGCTTCTGCTGTGCTACTCTAACTTTCTCTTTACTTTCATGTACACTCTGTGTTAGTCTAGGATAGGCAATTATAAAACTTGCTTTCTTTTACTTCCTTGAAATATCATCAAATCGGTATAATAACATATTCTTTCTATTAAACATCCAACAGACTAATATTAACCATATAACATGTATATGAAATCATATCATCATACATTAGTATTTTACAAATTATTCCTTCCTTGTAAAGATACAATACACACATACATCAATCATAAACATATAGATTCAATCATACTATCATGCATTAACATCATCTATATGCATCTCAAATGTTAACCAGAATGTACGATTTATATGCATAACTTATAAGCTACTTTGTACTTTAATTATGGCATGTTTAAAGAAAATACTTTCTGAAAATATTTTGCTGAAAACCGTTACAAAACCCGTCTTTCTAAGTTTTGTTCCTGAAAACTGTTTCTAAAATCTGCTCTCTGAAAACTGTTCTCTGAAAACTCTTTCTGAAAACTTTTCTTATTTTTCTTTCTGGAAAAGCTCTTTCTGAAAGCTGTATCTGAAGACTGAGAACTGCATTTGAAACTGTAATCTATATCTGAAAATTGAAAACTAATTACTTCCTTTGAATTCTGTATCTCTGAAAATTATTTTTTGGAAATCCGATATTTCAAAACTTCTTTTCTGAAAAACTGATATTTGAGTGTCTGCTGAAAAACTGACGCATGGGGGCGTTACGTATCGTCGTCCCCCCATACGCCCTAGAGCCAGATATGCAAACCCATGACATTGGGGCGTTACGTATCTCCGTCCCCCAAAGCAGCCATACCTGTCCTGAAACTGGTGGTCTTGGGGCGTTACGTATCGCCGTCCCCCAAGCCACAAACTGGAGTTGGGGGTGCGGATCTATGCTACCACCCAAGCTCAAACTGGGGTCTAGGGGCGTTACGTATCGCCGCCCCCTAGCCCATCTGGAGGATCTGAGAGCGTCCCCTCAGTCCTCAACATGTGCACATGTCTCTGAATCCGTCAAATCCAAAGTATCCGTCAATTCTGAACTGTATCTCAAGTTACATAATGGGGTGAGTTTTTACCTGATGCCCCGAAAATCATAAAACTCATGCTTTAAAATCTCAAAACTAGAAGAAACATATTTCTGAAATACGTTGTATTTTAAAACATTTGAAACTTTCTTTAAAACATTTTTAATCTTTGAAAATGTTCTCAACTTTTGCACAACTGCTGAAAATCTTAACACACACATACATATGATTTTCTCATGATTCTTTCTTGAGTAACTATGTTTATCCTTCACTATTATATTCTGAAACGTTTCATTCATATAATGCATGTATTTCACACTAGTATACATACATTCATAACATGTTTTTCTATAAATATTGTTACTTATGCTAACATGTTCTTACCTTCTCATATTCATCACTGTTATGCAAACTCATGATCGCAAGTCTCATGCACTCATGCTACAAGAATGTATATGCAAACACTTGTCATACTAACTTACTAATTCCATAATTATGCCTACACGCACAATATGATAACTCTTCTACTATATCAGACTTCAAACATATACGGATTTTCAAATTCTTAGTTCTTAACTTATTTACCATTTCCTAACTATCAACTTATGCTTAAGAATCTCATTTACATATAATCATATGTACTTATACTCTATGTTCCCTTAATCATGCATCAAGATATATGTATACCATTTACATACAAACTATATACATGCTTATTTATTTATGCATACCACCTACATACTTTTGTACTTTAACACACACAGTATCTTGTTTATACATACATACTTTATTTCTGTCTATCTAAGTGTCTATTTACTCATGCATACTTACACTTAGTTATATATGCATCGTGATCTTATTTTGTATTCTTCTATATGCATTGAACATGTAATGTTACTTTGAACAATATGTCATTCTTTAAACTTCAATCTCATTCCCTAGGTTTACTTTTCACAACCTTCAAATCTCAGGTTTTATTACATTAAACTCATACACTTTATCTTCCTTATACTTTCAATTTTTAAGCTTAGTAGTATCTTACTTGCATTACTATATATGTATGTATACACACTCTATCGTATGATTATTCTTATACTTATAGCATTTCTTTACTATATAAATTGAATAGAACACATAGCACAAGTATTCATCGCATGAGTTACTTACCTGGCTTCGCGGACACTCCGAACCTGGACCCGATCTGTCAAAACAAATCATAAAATGAAATCAGAACCGCTATTTGCGGAACTTAAGACATTTCTATAATAAACTTCAGATCCTTCTCGAAATAATCAAATCAAATCCAAAACTTGTCAGATATTCCCCGATTCGTCTAAAATCACTCTAATACTCAGTCTAAGTCATTACATAATATTCTAACTAACTCGGTTACTTAAATTCTCGATTTACGCATTTGCGGTAAATCTTGCGGAAAAGTTTTCGTAAACGCTACGGAATGGTCTCTAACCCTCCGAACCTATCCAGAATTACTTAATTACCCTCGCAATACCATATTTATATCATTTTCATAATTACGGTCATCTATACACAGTCGCGCGAGGAACTCTGTTTTACCGAAAACTCACTAATTCTACTGGATCAATCAAATCTAATCCGTTCTCACTCGAATTCTACGACAAGCATCGTTTTAACATATAATAACTTATCCAATTCATTTCATGCCAATTTGCTACACTACGGAACTACTGGAAGCATTCGAATATAAATCGATAAACTTTAAAATAACGAAATTTTAACGGAGAGTCGTACCAAAATTTCGAGGGCATATTCGAACTCCCAACGGCCATATGAACGCGCTGGTGTCGACGAAATTTCGATCGGAGCTACTGTTCATCTGAGTTTATTGTTCATGTGCGTGTTTTTTCCTCGTTTTGCATGCAACCGACCGCTGTTCGGTGAAATCAACTCCGCATACTCGTAGTACTTATCAAGGGCTTCGATTTGGTAGGTGGCTCGGGCCATGAAACGAAGCGAGGAGCCGAAAATATCAAACCCATTTCGCGCAAGTTTTTCTTCTCCCTACGCCGTTTCTGGCCACCGTTTGCCTGATCGCTGGCCACTGGCCTGTCCTCCTACGCCGGACGATGCTGCCGGTGGTGGTCCGTCTGCGTGAGGCCGACCAGAGGCCACCGGCGGGAAGCTTCTTCCTCTCTCTCTTCCTCACGTGTTTTTGGCTCCCTGATTTTTTTTTGTTTTCTGCAGTGAAAATGATGAAATAATAATAATATATATAATAATAAAAATATATAAATCTAGAAATTACCAACATCTCCCAACTAATAAGGGTATTTTAAAAAATATATGATTTTGAAGCCCTTCTGGCGCGATTTTTAGAAAAAGTTCAACGTAAAAGTTGTTCATCTCAGAAAAACAAGTCCGATGGTTTAAGAATCAATTCGATCGGAGTTCGTTTGCAAATTATGTGACCAAAACTGTAAAATTTATGTGTATAATAAAAATCGCGTAACTGATTCCTTGAGACGACGTGTCTTCTAACGCGAAAAATCTTCACTTATGTTATTCTGACCCATATAACATTACTTGAACTCTTATTATTCAATATCATACTGTTCCGAGACTATAACTCTTGTCTGTGAATCTTCCAGATCGGTCCCGAAAATCTGGGATGTTACATATTCCCTCCCCCAAACCTAAATGAGACATTATCCATAACGTCTTAAACAATAGAAGAAGAGTTTAGAAGATCATACCTGGTTAACTGAAATTCTACGAAAAAATTACCGATTAAGATTTATGTCTAATTTACACTTCTTACCACGATCGCTATCTGACCAATTCAACTTGGAAAGAATGGGGTCGATTTTTGGTTCAAAGGTTAAGATTTGGTCAATTAATTCATCGACCTTTGTTGCAGTGAGGAAAATATCTTGTACTGATTTTGTGATGAACTCATGTCTTTTGGCTTCCGCAAGAAATACAAACAGAAAATCGAAAAAATGATCAATGTTGAGTAATCCAATGGGCTTCTGATGAATGTTCAAGTGCGCCTATGATGCCACTGTGAATATTTCTTCAAACATTTCGAGCCCACCTGGTAAAGAAATAAACGCATCAGCAGTATTGACCTTTTTAAGGAGTTGTTCAGACATCCCCGAGACAATACGTTCATCTCCATTTATTTTTTCGATTAATTGTTCGTCCGCCAAAGTTTTTGTAATGATTCCCAAAACGTGACCGCCACCCTTCTGAACTGCTTTTGAAATGATTCCCATTAATCCAAGATTGCCACCGTCATATACTAGATACATTTTTCATTCTGCTATGACTCTCCCCAATTCCTTTGCAGCCTCAATGAATTCTGGTTTATTACCAAAGTTGGATCCACATAAAACACTACTTCGATTGACTCACTACTGTGAAGTTACTTCTATTTTCTCTCTCTTATTTGAATGTTTATCTGAATGTGTAGAAGAGAAGAATGACGAGCTGAATTTATAGATCCTGAAAAGGGTGAGTAAAAATAGAACGAGTACCTATCAAATGACAATGAACGTTAAAATAAATCATCAAAGTCATGTTGGCGAAAATAAAAGAAAATAAGAAAAAAAAGCAAATCAAATCAATTATTAAGGCAATGGAATTGTGTACGCAATACACCACTCGTTTGGTATATAAGTCCATTAAGATGTGTCTCAAGAATCCATTCCTTACTCAGCCATCACTAATGACTTAAATCTCATATTTGTGATTGCCAAACACCATTCCTCCTTAAATGCTATGTTTGTGCCTTTCCCTACAAAAATAACACATAAAATTAAAAACTTTACAACATGTATACACAAAATATGAAAACAAAAATTATAACAAATTGCATGGGTTGCCTCCCTGCTAGCGCTAAATTTTTCATCTTCATCCAAACGTGACTGAAATTCATCTGTTATGGAGGTTTCAGCGTGGTTTTGGGCGTCCGATTAAAGACAATCCCATGAGCATTTCTTTTGAAGGGTCTTTTCCAATGGTAAAGTGGCAAAAAGAATTTTGTCCCATTCAGTGATTGTGCCACCTTTTAATCTTTGTCGCTCCAGTGGTTCTTAAAAAGAAAGAAATAAAATCAGGAGGTCTCTTATGGTGCTTGACTTGGAATGGAAGTTCCATTCTGTCAAGTTTCTGGGCGATATCTCTGATCTGTACTCCCAAAAATAGTGATGTTCCGCCTGAATTCACTGGATCTTCAATAAAGTCAGACATTTGCTCCTCCATTTGCTCTGTTTCTTGTTTCATATTTTCTTCAAAAATATATATTTTTGCATCTCAACATTTAATTCTTCATCTGTCATCTGTGAAATGGATGATTCATAAGTGTCAACATGAAGATGTAAAGAGATGTCAGATTTTAGTTCTTCATCCTCTGATATGACTGGCTCAGGTAGATCTTCTTCAAATATTTATGCAATAGATGCTCCAAGATCTTCATTTTGAGGATACATAATTTCATCTTCAATTGTTGATGCAGTTGGTACAAACAACTCAGCTTCTTCATCCTCATCAGAGTCTGAATAATAAAAATCAAATAGAGACTTGTTGATTTGGGCTCCTGAACTGATACCTCTGGTTCTTGATACTGCTCGGCCTCTTCCTCTGTTAAGGTGTCATTGTGAAATGATTGGTAATCGAAGGCTTCATAAGTGACATCTGAAAATGCTCATTGAGGTATGTAACTCTGATTTTCTGTTAATTGTCTCGTCTGTTCTATCAGTCTCTTAATGGATGCTGATTGTCTCTGAATACTTTCGAATTGATTTTGGACTGATTCAAGCATTGTATCCAACTTTTCATCTTGATTCTTGAACCAATCTTTGAGCATGTCAACCATATGATCTTCCTCTGATGGTTCTGGTTCTTGATGAAAATCGTAGGTGGATGGCGGATAAGATGGAAAGTATGATCGTTCTCCGTAACTTAAATGACTCAAATAATTCTGCCACTCTGAAAGGTATATGCATTGATTGCTGGGGTGGTTACCATCACATATTACACATCTCCTCATTTCGTTCTGTTGAGCAAATGTAGTATTGCTTGGTTTTGGCATCCGGTGATAGTTGCTGGGTTGTACAACAGGCCTCGAAAAACATGACTACTGCTCCCTGGATTGGGGTGTATCTTCTTCTAGTAAAACTCGTAATCTTTCTATCTCTCAATAATGATTCATGTCAACCACTTGAAAAAAATAAAGGAAAGAAATGAAAATTACAGATAAAAAGAAAATTAGATACAAGTAAATTAGATAACTTCAAAATTAATAACTCAATAAAAATAAGTCCCCGGCAACGGCGCCAAAAACTTGACCGGTGCGTAATCACACGCGTATAACGCAAGCGCATGTATCGTTCAAGTAGTATAAAAATATCGATCCCATGATGACATAATTTCTAATGTTGTTATTAATTATTAATACTATTTATTTACAGGTATATAATTAAAGGGATAATGGATTGATTGCTTTTGATTGGCTGAATGTGGATTTGCTAAATAAATAAATAAAGACACAAAAGAAAATACAAAGGAAAAATAAATAAAGGACACAAAAATCTAGGGTTGTGATTCCACACAATATTTTTCTAATGATGAATTGATTCTCTTATATATGTGTAATAAATTAGTTTGCTAACCTGGAGTACGAAGATATGCAAAAGCCTCTTCCGATGGTCAGATACAAATAACAAAAATAACTCAATTATTATATTCCTATGTTAATCAAGTTACTTGAATTCATTAAGTTCAAGTTCCAATTATGGCTACCCCCGCCCGACAGGTATATTCATATCTTGTAAGGAAATCTATTAAAATGTTATCTATCTTCAAGGAAGATCGTGAGCTATTGAATCTAAGGCTGAAACCTAAAATCTCTTTTCCAAGTTCATTTTAAGTTTACCACATCAGTCTTATTGGTGATCATGCAACAAGAAGCATTAAGCTTAAGATTCAATAAACAAACTAAAGAATTACCCATTATATAATTAAATCAATTATTAAGCCTATTAATATTGTGTTTCATCACTTCCCTAGAATAAAAATAAAATGCTGGGGGTTAGGGGATCCACATTTCCTAATTCTAATTTAGAAATCTCCCTTATATAATACAGAAATTATCAGTGACATTACAACCGACCATACGTGTGGTATCCTCATTAAGTCATATTTTCAATTAAGTCCAACCGGCTATAATGGCCGTGTTATTATTTGTCCATAAACCAGCCATATAGGCGGTAATCATCTGTCACCTAAAGACCGGCCATATAGGCGGTGTCACATTATGTCAAATAAATAAAATCAGCCATTAAAGCGGTAATCCTTTAATTTAAATTATAATTTCCATATTATAATTAAGGGAGATTGATCTAAACTAAAATAATAAAAGCTTCATCCTTCCCCCAGTAGAAATCTAACTATAAACATAAAAGAAAAGAAAAGAGAAGAAACTACTACTATTACTGAAAATAAAAATACATAAATTAAATTACTAAAAATAAACACACAAGATGCAATCCTTAAACTCCTTACAAAAACCTAAGGAAAGCATGAGAATTACAAATGAAATGACTTGGTATTTATAGGAAAATCTAAAGGCTTCCACTAATTTCTCCACCGATTGCTCCACGAATTGCTCCACCAAACATGACATCAAACATGGCACCAAACATGCAAGCATGTTTGGTAGAAGTTTGACAATTTTTATTTTTTTTATTTTATTAATTTTATTTTGTATTTTGAAAATGACTATAGTAATTACTCAAAATATACTGGATTGTTCATCAATGTCGACCTTCCAAACTTTAGAATTTGAAAATATTTAAATCTTTAAGGTTGTAGATCTTTGAGTCTTCTTTAATCTGCAACTTGAATCAGCGTAATCAGATATGGGATGAAAATATTATGGCAAAAATACCAAACATGTGCAAAATTAGAATTTAGGACTACACTTCGTGACACATATAATAAATTTTTGTTTTGACCTTTTTTACGCCGGATTTCATCTTTTTAGCCCCAAGTTGATTCTATTAAGTCTCAATATTATTTTTATCTATAAAATAAATAAAAACACATCAACACGTTCATAAAACTCGAGAAATTATACAAAATATTAGGTTAAATGAGTGGAAAATAGTGATATAATTACCACTCATCAGGGTACGCATGTATTCGGATAGTCCGATAACCGGATTTACTGTCAACATATCCAGAGATCTCATGGGTCACTTCCCAAGATGCACCGATGACGTTTGACTCAAACATAATTAATCTGGGATTAATTATGAGAGAGAGAAAATTAATATAGGATTAATTGCGGAAAGAATTTATCTGGGATAAAATTCAAATAGAAGAGAGAGAACAATTAATTCCACATTAATCGATTCAATAATATATTCGATATATTACAATGGAATTAGATTTCATAGCGGAATTAAAATTGGATTTTAATTTGGGCGAACAAATTAATTTAGAATTAATTCGCGAGTGACTTTTGTAATAATTTTACGAGGCATTATTATTTAATTAAATTTGATTTAATTAAGTCGCAACGAAAAATTCGTTAATTCAAAATTAACTAACCCGAGCCTGAAATGTGTTTAGCGGGCCCTCTCGGATTTTGAATTTAAGTGGGGCCCACAAATCACATCACTGATCAACTTTGTTTACCTTTTGGTTGGTGGAAGCTTATTTTTTACACAAGCTTTACTTTATTTGATTTGGTATGACATTTACCAACTTTGGAAATTTGGTGATATTGATTTTTGGAAAATCAAAAACACATTACTTACTCTTTTTTTTTCTCTAACTTGGCAATGGAAGCGTGAAACAACTCCCTTTCATCTTGCAATTGCCGAATCCCCTTCCTCTCATTCTCTCTAATTTGGCGTGAACCTATGGTTCATGTAGGAAGATTTTTGATTTAAAAATCTTGCATGCTAGCACATCAAATGAGTCAAGAAAATGTGTTAGGGACACTAACTCTTGAGTTTGTAATTCAAAGGAGGGCTTGGAACTCAACATTCATACAAAGGAAAGCAAATTTTTTTGTTATCTCCACATCCTCCATTTCCGATCAAAGTGAGTATTTTTCCGCAACTCTTTTGATTTTATTCACACACAAATCACTCTTAGAGATCATGGCATGTTCTAGGAACACTTACATCTTCATTCCATGAGTCTTCTTCAATGTCATATGTTAGTGTTCCTTGAGGTCTATAGCTCTAGTTACTGGCTAGTTGTCATATTTGGGATTCCATTATTTTCAAGGATGTCGTTTGACTTTGTACCAATGCTTCTAATCTAGCGGTATTTTTTATGTTTCCTTGTTATATTCTATAAGAAACTTGTTCTAATGGGCCATCTGCATTAGTAAGTCCTCCACTGATGGTTTTGATTCTTGAGGAAATTCTTGAGCTTGTGGTGTATAAAAATGATATAGGTTTAACGTGATAAGCGAGAGCTTTATTGTTATGCTATGTAAAATTTTAATTATTTCGCCACCAAGGATTGTAGTTGAACATGCAATGATCACTAGGTGGTTGTCCCCACAGATATCACAACTCATATTCTGCTCTAAGAGATTTGAGCATACATTGTATCACTTCTCTCTTACATCCACTAATAGTTATTGGCTTGGATTACATGCCTCGGAAAATCGGACAGTATCTCTCCAACATGGGGTATAACATTCTTAGTTCTCACATCGTCCAATGATACTCTATTATTTCAAACACCTGAAAGAAAAAAACTAAAAGTGACAATTTAATTTTTTTTTTTAAATGTCTAAATAAGACTAAGTGTCACACTGCGGTAAATCCGGGCATATGATCGACCGGAGACAGCCTAGCCATCACTTAAACGCATACATACACCTACTAAACACACTACTTGACTGACTTTAAGCATGGCTGTAATGCATCATGATAATGATAACTATAATACTACATATGAATATAACTTATCTATACATAATGATTATAAACTTGAATGCTTAACTTTTATATACATAAACATGACTTAATAAACTACTAACACAAGAATAAAAAATTAAATACAAGACCTTATGGCCTGACTGGACTAGAATTAACTACTAGGCCAGACTCTGACTTGATGACCATGGTATGTAATGACTGCCATCGGGTCTTGTCTCCTCTAAAGCTTGTCTACTGCGTGAATCTATAACTTGAAAACACTGAGAATGTGGTGGGTCAAGTCTCTTGAAAGACCCGAGGGCCAAAAAATAAGCTAATGTGTAACACGTGAATAAATGAAATGTAAAATGGAAAGAACATGAATATACTGGTGACAATTGTAGGATCGAAATGGGGGCTCACAGCTATAAAGAGTATGGATAGTCTCGTGGGGGGACTAACCGGAGAATAAGAGAGTTGTCACCCGATATGAGACATTGGGAATAATTTAAGGCCGCACTACATCCCTCGCAAGGTCCAACCTTAAACCCGTATGGGTTTGAAATGGTCTCTCACTGATGCCAATATAATATTTATGCTCAAATGAGGTATCCATATGTCTTATAATGTAGTCATATACAATACAAATTATAAAACACACACAATAGTGTAAATATGAAAAGCGATAAATAAATAAAGTTTACATATGGAATTAAACTATTATAGCAGTAATTAAATAAGCTAAATTATACGCTAGGTGGACCCGGCCTTAAAGAGGCCTAACCAGACATTACCTAAGGTCGGTTAGATATACATTATGATACTAATTTCCAGGCGAACGTACTGGGATTCCAACCAGATAAACTACATAAAACCACATAAACACAATAGGTGCAACAATAAATAATACATAATAAGCAGAATAAAATACAAATCTAGGTGATTTCCAGTAACTACCAAAATGATTTGTACATCTAATATACAATAAAATACATCCAATTTATGAAAAGTCTCGATTTTGATTTAGGCATAAACCTTAATTTTATCAATTAATCAAATTAACTAAAATTAATTCAATTCCACACTTTAATCCAATCTCTCCAACACCAATCGATTCTCACCATTTCGAAATAACTCAATAACATTTACAAAGTGATATTCGTTGGGTAATTGAAGCAAGGGTTCGCTTGGCAGGTGAGTCAGCTGACTATTTTATTTCCTACATGCCTGGTTTAAGGAAAAGCATATATGCTAAAAAATGAAGTGCTAAATAATTATGTGTTTGTTATAAATATTCATCGAGTAATTCAAAATTTACATATACAATTTCAAAAATAAATATAACAATACAGTCTCGGGAATCTTACTTTAAAAGATCTTATTTATCAATTTATAAGAAAATTGGATGGGAAACATATTCCGACCCATAGTGGGCATTCAAGCTGTTACTGGACGTAAAACCATAGGAATATGTGAGCCACAATCATAACTACCAATACATATTGTTTCAATTTATTGTTTTGATTTCCTTCACTTTAAATTACTGTTTTGATTTACTTTAATCTACTGTTTTGATTTCCTCTACTTTTGCCTATAGTATTTAAACTTTTTGACTTTCACGATTTATTTTACTCTGATATAATTTTAGGACAAAAATATTACTCTTTTCAATAAGACCTGTGAATATTGTGGGCATAATAAATTGATTAATACTTTATTTTATCTGTGTATGGAAGAAAGGTAAAATGCAAGAGAATTTACTTATTTGATTATTTAGAAAGAAAATAAATATTTATTAATTTGGATAAGAATTTGTCTTTTTTAAAATTTTCGCTTAAATTACTAGGAACTAGTAATAAGTCGGTTGAGGGTGTGATGAACACTAAAAAATACACATTTATTAAAAGGAAAATTAATCATTTTACACTTGTCATTTGCAACGGTGCATTTTTCCCCAAGACACTAAAAAGTATACTAGAGAACTCATTTGCAGGCTGCAAATGAGCTGCAATTATATTAGAGGATGCTCAGCTCTCATTAGCATACTTTCTTCAGTTCTCTAGTAGAATTTGGGAGAAAGTGTCTTGTGTATTTTATTTTTTTAAAGCTTTATTCTCATTTTTGTCATTTTCAGTAATAAAATTATGAGTGTTTTTATTTAAATTATGAGTAGCTAATTTCGTCCTGTTGGGGTAATGGATGAAGCTTTAATATGAAAATTTAGATTAATCTTATTTATACCATAATATATAAATTATAATCTAATGATTAATATTTAATTTAAATTTGGATTAATTATTGACAAATTTTGTTACCGCCTATATGGTTGATTTATTTATTTGGATTAATTGAGTACATAACTCGACTTTTTATAGACAAAAGTTATCACCGCCTTTATGACTAGTTTTATTTATTTTGGCATAATTAAATAAATTAATTGGGTAATAATGACAATTTATATATTATAAAAAGTGAGATTTCTATATTTAAAATATTAAATGTGGATCGTATAACCCCCCCGGTATTTTATTTTATTGTTGTAGTTTAATTTAAAATTTTACAATCACTCAACAATTCAATCTTTTTATTTTCACTCAAATTATTATTTTATCCTATTAAATTTATTCCCTGTAGATCGACCCCGGACTTACCGAGTTATTTTTTTCCTTCGACACTTTTATACTTTGGAGTAAAGAACTATTTTATGAATTTGTCAAAAATCCAATTGATCAGGAAGAAAACGCATCTCAGCATGACGATCTTAATCATCATATGACACTCAAACAATTCATAAATCCCACTATGACATGATCATCATCTTGTATTATTTTCCCCCAGATGCATCACATTCCAATTTTAACCCAGATGTCATCTAACTTTTACCCACATTCCACGAGCTAGAATCAGAAAATCCTTATCAGCACTTAAGGAAAATTAAAGAAGTATGTAACACTTACATGAATAAAATTACAATATGAATATAATTCGACTCAATTTTTTTCCTATTTCTTTAAAGGATAAAACTAAATTTGACTGCAAAACCATTTCATTTTAATTATTATTTTATTTTACTAAAACTATTTCCTATGTATCGACCCCGAACACTTATGAGTCATCTGTAAATCTACAGTAATCTGTTAGAGGTATGTTTAACCTTAGGGAAGACCATGACCTTATGCTAAATATACATCTCTAGCTAAAAATATTGAGGCATTAGAAATGAGGAATAATGATCATGTCAAGTCAATTCAAGAAGTCACATGTCCAATATGTGATTCAAATGAACATGTCAAATAAGCTTGCCCAACCATCTAGCCCTACAAGAATGCCTACATGACCAAGTCAGTTCCATAAACACCTTCAAGAGACTAAATCCAAACCCTTACTCCCAAACCTACAATTATGATTAGAGAAATCATCCAAACTTCAATTGGAGAAATGATAACAAAGCACAACCATCACAATAATCTCCCTAGGTACATCGAAATTTCTAAAATTCCTAAAATTATGCACCATATGTCCTACCGCCTAGGAAAACCCTTGAGGATACCTTGCATGTATTCATTGAGAAACATGAAGCCATCAATAACCAAAATGTGCAAATATTGATTGATTTGAAAGATACTTTTGCCAAAATCACATCTTTATTGACCATTAATGAGATAGGATAGTTTCTTGCACAACCACAGTCAAACCCCAAGAGTCATCAAAACCCTCATGAAGGTAGTTCTGGTAGTCAATATATAGACCATGTCAAATTGGTTATTACTCTTTGTAGTGGTAAAGTGATCCGCAGACTTATTCTTGAACCTCGTGAAGGTGAAAATAAATAAGATTCAAAGGGTAAGAAAGGGTTGATGAACCATTACCTATCGTTGAATGTACCTAGATTTCCTCAAGCATTAAAAATAAATAAATTGAACCATTCCCTAGAAATATATGTGAAAATTCGTGACAGCTAAATATTCTGACCCTATGCAGAATTAATCACAATAATCAAGACAAGTCCTAATTAAAGTGCTACGGACGTCAACAAGAAAAACCAATATATTAATCAATAATATAAATTACGGAAAAGTAAATCAATCACACAAAATTCAACGCAATGATTTTGGTGACGAAGTGGAAAACTCCAGCGAGTAAAAAACCACTCCGAATATATCGGCTACCAGCCCAATCCACTATATAGAGAATAACTTACAACGATGGTCACAACCTATGGTGGCAACTCCACTGTCTCAAGTACCTCAATACTGCAAGAACTTAAGGCAACTCCTCAAGCCCGCGACCCACGGTTTTCTTCAGAACCTCTGAAGTCTCTGAGTACATTGTATCGCCAATGAAGCTGGAATCCCGATTAACAAACTTCCCTTAAAGAACTCTGAAGATTGTGTAACATCCCAGATTTTCGGGACCGTTCTAGAAGATTCCCGGATGGATATTTTAGCCTCGGAGCACGATGATAATGAAGAATAAGAGTTCAAGTGATATTATAAGGGTTAGAATAATATATTATGGATTTTCGTTGCGTTGGAAAATGTGTGAGATCAAAGGTCAGTTACCCGATTTTTATTATTCGAGTAAAGTTTAAAGTTTTGGTCACAAAATTTGGAAAAGAACTCCGATTGAGTTGGTTCTTGGACCATCGGACTCATTTTTCCGAGACGGACAACTGTCGCGTTGAACATTTTTCAAAAATCGAATCAGAAGGGCTTCAAATATGGTGATTTCTGAAAATACCCTTATTAGTAGGGGCATATAGGTAATTTTCGGAACTAGATATTTTGTTATTATTATTATTATCATTATTATTATTTGGTATATACAGAAAAAAAAAGAAAGAAAAGAAGGAGGCAGGGGCTCGCGTGCGACATGGAGAAGAAGGAGGGGAACGCCGGCGGCATTCCGGCGACGATTCGACGGCGTACCGGTGGCGTTAGAATCGTCCGGCCACGACGATCATGATGGTGGCCGGCCATGGCTCAGTTGTCGGCAGACGGCAGCGCAGGAAGGTGAAAACAGTGGCACACTTGGGTGAGTCGGTTCCGGTGAGTCGGTTCATTTCATGACTCGAGCCACCTACCAAATCGAAGCTCTCGAAGAGTACTACTGTGTGCGGAATCGAATTCACCGATCAGCGGACGGAATCACGCAAAATAAGGAGAAAAGCATCGGTGAACAGTAAACCCATTTTGAACGGTAGCTCTGATCGAAATTCCATCGACACCAGCGCGTTCGTATGGCCGGTGGGAGTCAGAGTATGGCCTCGTAATTTCGTTACGACTCTCCGTTTAGAATTTTATATTTTAAAGTGTATCGTTTTATATTCGGATGTTTCCGGTAGTTTCATAATTTAGCGAATTTCCTTGAAATGAATTGGATATGTTTTTATATGTTAAAAAGATAAATATGGTAGAATCCGGGGAGAATCAGATGAGATATGATCGATCCGGTAGAATTAGCAAGTTTTCGGTAAAACAGAGTTTCTCACGTGGATGAGCGTAGTTGATCGTAAATATAGCTATGATGTAAATATGACATTGCGAGTGTAATTAGGTAATTTTGGGTCAGTCCGGAGGGTTCGAGACCCTTCCGTAGCGTTTGCGAAAACGTTTTCGCAAGATTTGTCGCAAACGCGTAAAATGAGATTCTAGGCCTTTCGGCTAGTTGATATAGTATAGAAAGATATGTATTTGAGTAATGAAGTTTGTACCGAAGTATCGGAGATGATTCGGGTGTTTTGGGGAAGCCCGTAGTTATTATAGATAAATTGGAAGTTCCGCAAATAGCGGTTCTGACAGATATTGTGATTTGTTTTGACAGATCGGGCCGGGATTAGGAGTGTCCACCTAGCCAGGTAAGTAACTCATGCTTCTAATATTTAAAAGACTTAGTAATGTTCGAAAGTAGTTATGTTGTAAACTTATGTATGGTTTATGCATTTAACGGGCATATAATTCTTATATATGTTGGGGTTGGTGCTCAGAGCGCCAATTCCCGGTTGTATTTATTTTGAATACTTCTGTAAAACATTATTATTATGAATAATATATGCAGTTTCTATAATATAATCTATCTTATTAAATGGTAAAGACGTAATGACCATAGAATGATTAGTCATGATACAGTTGCAAAAGCGTCGCAACGGACATTGAGAAGTATCATGACGTTGTCATTCTCAGACAGTTCCTGGTCAAGGTTTACACTACTTGGTCAGTATAGTAAACCCGTTGAGACCGGTACATATCGTATACTGGAATATATGATTCCAATGGTTTCTCAATGAACCATAAGTCTTGGAGACTAGTATAGACGTGTAGGTGTTTATAGCGGATAAACACTTAACGACTCACCGAAGATTCTTAATGGATGGTACACCAGCGCCAATAAGAATCTTCTTGGGTTGAGTAGCACTAGTGATTCTTAGACTTGAGATGCCATTGTGGGCACATGAGACATCTTCTACACTTAGACGGCAGTCACGTCACCGATCTATTAAGATCAGACCTCCGCCTGTTCGTTGGGTGTAGATAGATCCTCAGGGTGTCCTATGTGTATCAAGATAGGATCCGTCAGTTCTGTGTATCAGAGCATAGA
Source organism: Zanthoxylum bungeanum (assembly GCA_019454045.1). Classification (NCBI taxonomy): domain Eukaryota; kingdom Viridiplantae; phylum Streptophyta; class Magnoliopsida; order Sapindales; family Rutaceae; genus Zanthoxylum; species Zanthoxylum bungeanum. The sequence goes on along the minus strand of SKCR01054011.1, from coordinate 70,900 downwards.
TAGTCCATATGATTAGCAATCAGATAAAACCATGGGCCCGTGGTAAGTTTAGAAGCTAGTTCTAAACATTCTTTTAGAGATTGCTAAAAGAATAGTCGACTGGATAATCCCGATAGAGATTTGACGTTTACATCTATATCTCTGGGATTTATCCGGATACCTGTGATGGAGGAATTATACATTTGCCATGACCTCGACCTGTATGGTTCAGCGAGATTATCCGTGATCTTCATAATCTACAGGTGGATAGATTATGGACACGAAATTTGATTGCGTGATGGATATACCTGAATCTAGAGAGTCTCAATAATGAAACATACTCGTAGAGCACTAGAGCAACATTAATAAATAATATTGATTATTTATAAAGTCGTTTAAAGGATTAAACGCAAGATACGTGCTAAAAGGACTAGATAGTCATTTGCCTAATTATTATGTATTTACATTTAATACTTGATTAATTTAATACACATTAATTAATAGTCAAAATGAGTTATTTGACTTATATCCTAAATGAATATATGTATTTAATATTTAATGTAAATATTATACATATATTTAATATATTTGTATTTAATAATTAATTATTTAATTGTTAAATGATTAAATTAATTAAAATATAAATATCTTAACTTTGGATATTTGATTTAATGATTAAGTTGCCTTTGTTGACCAAGTTATAAATATCTAATAAAGTGTTTTTGGATATTTATCAAACTTGATCAAATTTATGTGAAATAAAATTGAAATGAATTTGGTATATTTGGCTTAGCCAAATTCGGCCAAGGCATGTTTTGCCACAAGTATATATTGTTTTTCATTTCATTTTATTTCTAACCTAATACACTTCACAAAAACATAAAAACTCCATTGAAGAAACATAAAGGGAGCTTGAGAAAAGAAAGACAAAAATCAAAAAGCTTGGAAATTTAGTAAGTTTCTCAAACTTGCTATTAGTAAGGAAATTGTTCCTTTGGTTCTAGGCTTTAATATATGATATTATTAGGTTATTTCTTTCTTTGTTCCTTGTGGTTTTTTTTTTATGGAAGTTTTGATGGAGGTGTAAAGCATGTGTGATGAAGGAAGTGTATGACTATTGCAGTAATAAGCTTTCTTTTAAGGTTTTGGAAACCATGTTGCTAATCTAGAGTTATTGACCCACTCTTAAATGACCTAGATTTTATCTTGAGTTGTTTCATTGTGTTGAGACTTGGATTGGATGGAAGAATGATGATTGAAGTAATTGATTTAATGTATTTGGTCAAATTTGTCCAATTTGTGGAAATTGACAAATTAGGGTTCATGACCAATTCCAAATTTGGGGATTTTCATATATGTTGTGTATTTGTATGTGTATATGATGCATATAAAGTTTAATGTTCATTGGATTGCATCTTGATGTGTTTTGATGCATGAAATCACAAAGTGCACAATTGTGCTCCTTGGAGGGGCTCTCGGCCTTGATGTAGAAATTTGGGGATTTTGGTTGTTTTGGTGTTTTGATGTTTTGAACATGCTAAGTTCATCTTAGAAATGATTTAGAATCATTCAAAATTGATTTGATCAATTTCGGACTAAAATGGACAAAAATACAAAGTAAGGGTATTTCGGTAAATTCACTTAAATATGATTTATTGAATTTATTTTCATAATTTGATTATTGGAATGTTAAATAAATATGTTTATTTAATTAATCCGAGAAAAGTTTTGAAATCTGAAAATCGAATTTCCACCGCTTCCGCTGCGTTACCGAATTCACCCCATAAAAACCCCTACAATATAAAGTTGAGTGTGGAAGAAAGAAGCAGTTTTAATTAGATACACATATAGACAAAGATAAGTAATTATAAGCAGAAGTATGAGTAAGAGATAAGTATGAGCATATAGAAGAATAGAGACACTTATGCAAGTATAAACCAGCGAGTATATTTAGATAAGAACACTTGAATAAGGTCGTAAATATAATTTGCTGAGACTTGGGTATGGGGGATGTAGAAACTACACCCTAGGGAATGAGATTAGAGTTATAAATGAGATAAACGTATATGAACTAGTGTTATGAAGAAAAGTTTATAATTATGCATTAAGTAAGAATATTAGCAACATGAGTAAGGATACGAGTATGTAATGTGATAAGGGCCTAAATGAGCAATATTGCATACTATGAGAATGTATAAAAGATTACGTCATGAGATTCTTGAGTACAAGTAGATAGTTAGAAAATAGCGAATCAGTTTAAGAACTAAGTTATTGGAACTCGTTTACATTTGATGATTGATGTAGTAGAATAACTTCGATTGTGTGTATAAATATAATTTATTCAATATCAACATATGGTTTGTGGGCCACCAGCACGATAAGTTATAGAGGTAAGTTGAGTTATGATGGTTAAATATGTCCATATATAGATATGTATGAATGTAACATGAATATAACATGTTTTGATTTGGACAAACATCCTGTTGATATTTGAGCATGTAGTTTGTAAGATCATTATAGAGGAAGTCATGGCTAGAGTAGAGAAAAGCATGAGAAATGCATATTTGCATGTGCATATGTGTGTGTGTGTTTAAGTTTTCAGCAGTTGAGCAAACGATAACAATGTTTTCAACAATTTCAAATGTTTTAAGAGAGATCTCATATGCTTTGGATAGAATCATATTTCAGAAATATTTTTACAGTTTTAAGATACATATCACGATTTTATGGTTTTCGGGGCATGAGGTAAAAACTCACCCCAGTATGTAACTTGAGACACAATTTGGACTTAATGGATACTTTGGATTCGGGATTTGGGATTTGACCCATCCCAGTTATACACTGTTGGAATTGACGGATTCAGAGACATGTGCACATGTTGAGGGCTGAGGGGACGCTCTCAGATCCTCGAGCAGGACTAGGGGCTACAGGGTTCCGAAATCCTGATTTTCAGAGATGCCCAGTTGAGTTATGGTCCTGGGCATCGAGTACACCCAGTTGAGTTATGGTCCTGGGTGTAGAGAGACGTCCAATTGAGTTATGGTCCTGGACGTAGAGCAGTTTTCAGTTTTCAGATTTTCAGTACACGGTTTTCAGAAACAGTTTTTTTAGATTTCGATTTTCAGTTTTCAGAGATGCCGCAATTGAGTTATGGTCATGGGCATCAAGTATTTTCATTTTTTAATTTTCAGATCTTCAATATAAAGTTTTTAGACTTCAGAACTCAGACTTTAAATAAGAGTTTTCATAAACCGTTATTTTAAAGACAGTTTTTAGAAAGATGAAGTTTTTAGAAACAGAATTTTTCAGAAAGAACTTTTCCAGAAAGAGAAAGTAAAGTGAAGTTTTCAGCAATGAGTTTAGAAAGAGACTTTTAGAAAAATGGTTCTTCAAAGAGGGTTTTCAGAAAACATTTTTTCAAAAGCATGGTATGTTCAAGTAAAGTACAGTTTATAAGACATGCATACGAATTCATATATCCTAGAAATCCATTTGAGATGCATATAGATGATATTAATACACGATTATATGATTTCATATTCATAAGTATATAGTTAGCACTTCGTGAGGTATGAGTACATATAAGCATGATCTTATTTTAGTGCATGTATGTCAAGGTTGATTGTATGAGTTGCTTGCATATTTAGAAAGAACATACTGTAAGGATGCTAGTCATGATGAAATAATAATACATGCATGTAACCATGGATAGTGGCAATGGATTGGATAGTTAACAGAAATAAGTCTTAATTATCCGACTTGATGATATTTCAAGATAATAAAGAAAGAAAACTATAATAATTGTCAGATTTAGAATTAGTTCAGAGAGTAAACAGAAAAAGGTAAAGAGAAGAATCAGAAAAGCACAAAAAAGTGAAATGGATCTTAACATGTTAGTTTATGAAGTAGAACATGATGATTTATATGGATTTTAATAGAAGTTAATATATATAGGTGTATGTTCAGATGAAAAGACTAATATCAGGTAACACGAAATTAAATGGATATAAGTTATAAAGTCAAATTAGATTTGTTGATGTTTGTATAATTACTTACTGAGTCATTACGACTCACACCATTTCCGTTGTTAGTTTTGCAGGTCTGTGTAGCGTCTTTTATAACTTGCAGTTTTTGGTGAAGGCTTTGAAGACAGTGGATCGCCCCAATTACAATCGGGAGAGTGTTGAGTCTTGGGTCGAGTTATGGGTCCTCACGGCCCTTGTCTTTGTACTTGTATTGGTATTATTTATGTATAAATCATATAATAGCATTGTTTATTTTGAGTTCTGGCCGGAGGCCAAATATTTTCATTTTGTTTATTGAGTTCAGGCCTGAGGCCTTGATGGCCTGAGGCCGAGATTATTATGTTCTTGTTGTATTTTGTTGTTGGCTACAGGCCAAGTTGCATGATGTTACGAATACATCATGTCGAAATTTCGTTAGAATCAGGCTTATGGAGATGGGTTCTCCTGTCTCCTGCCGGTAGCATCCTGGCCTAGGCGGGATGTTACAAAGTTGGTATCAGAGCATGGTTTAAGAGTCAGAGTCAGTAGCATGGTTTAGAAGTCAGTGACTGCAATTGTGGGGATCCAGCCGTCGGAGATTGTCTTCAGTTTGGTAAAGACCACGTAGGTCTTTGTATGTATTTTATATGATTTTTTGATATCATATGATTGTACTGTTCAGTGCCTTATTTGCTTGAGTATGAGTCCATGGGTGACTTATTTATTTTGAATAGATTAGCTATCTTCGTATAGGAAGATATTGGATTAAGTTAGTACTTGTGCGGCCTTTCAGATCAGAGAATCAGCAAGGATAAGATAGAATCAGTACAGGGCCCTTGTGAGGCTAGAGGATTCGAGATCAGAACCAGAATAGTACAGCTAAAAATAAGAGTCAGATCTATATAGACAGAGTTGAGAATCAGACCAATATAGCTAGTTTAAAGCAGTAGATGAGCTCTTAAGGATTTTGGTTTATAGATAATGATCAGTTAACAGTTGAGACAGAGAAGTTATAGCAACGGAGTTTAGAGTAAAATAGTTTCCACACATGAGACCGGGTTGGAATCAGTAGTTGTAAGGACGGAGAAATTTCGACGACAAAATTTTTATAAGGAGGGGTGAATGTAACATCCCAGATTTTCGGGACCATTCTAGAAGATTCCCGGACGGATATTTTAGCCTCGGAGCACGATGATAATGAAGAATAAGAGTTCAAGTGATATTATAAGGGTTAGAATAATATATTATGGATTTTCGTCGCGTTGGAAAATGTGTGAGATCAAAGGTCAGTTACCCGATTTTTTATTATTCGAGTAAAGTTTACAGTTTTGGCCACATAATTTGCAAAAGAACTCCGATTGAGTTGGTTCTTAGACCATCAGACTCATTTTTCCGAGACGGACAACTTTCGCGTTGAATATTTTTCGAAAATCAAAACATAAGGGCTTTAAATATGGTAATTTCCGAAAATACCCTTATTAGTAGGGGCATATTGGTAATTTTCGAAACTAGATATTTTATTATTATCATTAATATCATTATTATTATTTGGTATATACAGAAAAAGAAAAAGAAAAGAAGGAGGTAGGGGCTCGCGTGCGATAGAGAGAAGAAGGAGGGGAACGCCGGCGGAATTCCGGCGATGATTCGACGGCGCACCGGTGGCGTTAGAATCATCCGGCCACGACGATCATGATGGTGGCCGGCGATGGCTCAGTTGGCGGCAGACGGCGGCGCAGGAAGGTGAAAATAGTGGCACAGTTGGGTGAGTCGGTTTCGCGTCGTCGGTTCGTTTCACGACCCGAGCCACCTACCAAATCGAAGCTCTCGGAGAGTACTACGTGTGTGCAGAATCGAATTCACCGATCAGCGGCCGGAATCACGCAAAATGAGGATAAAATAATCGGTGAACAGTAAACCCGTGTTGAACGGTAGCTCCGATCGGAATTCTGTCGACACCAGCGCATTCGTATGGCAGGTGGGAGTCCGAGTATGGCCTCGGAATTTCGGTACGACTCTCCGTTTAGAATTTGATATTTTAAAGTGTATCGTTTTATATTCGGATGCTTCCGGTAGTTTCATAATTTAGCGAATTGCCTTGAAATGAATTGGATATGTTTTTATATGTTAAAACGATAAATGTGGTAGAATCCGGGGAGAATCAGATGAGATATGATCGATCCGATAGAATTAGCGAGTTTCCGGTAAAACGGAGTTTTTCGCCGAATGAGCGTAGTTGATCGTAAATATAGCTATGATGTAAATATGACATTGCGAGGGTAATTAGATAATTTTGGGTTAGTCCGGAGGGTTCAAGACCCTTCCGTAGCGTTTGCGGAAACTTTTCCGCAAGATTTGCCGCAAACGCGTAAAACGAGATTCTAGGCCTTTCGGCTAGTTGATATAGTATAGAAAGATATGTATTTGAGTAATGAAGTTTGTATCGAAGTATCGGAGATGATTCGAGTGTTTCGGGGAAGCCCGTAGTTATTATAGATAAGTTGGAAGTTCCGCAAATAGCGGTTCTGACAAATATTGTGATTTGTTTTGACAGATCGGGCCGGGATTAGAAGTGTCCGCCTAGCCAGGTAAGTAACTCATGCTTCTAATATTTAAAAGACTTAGTAATGTTCGAAAGTATTTATGTAGTAAAGTTATGTATGGTTTATGCATTTAACGGGTATATAATTCTTATATAAAGTTGAGTGTGGAAGAAAGAATCAGTTGTAATTAGATACACATATATACAAGGATAAGTAATTATAAGCAGAAGTATGAGTAAGAGATAAGTATGAGCATATAGAAGAATAGAGACACTTATGCAAGTATAAACCAGCGAGTATATTTAGATAAGAACACTTGAATAAGGTCGTAAATATAATTTGTTGAGACTTGGGTATGAGGGATGTAGAAAATACACCCTAGGGAATGAGATTAGAGTTATAAATGATATAAACGTATATGAACTAGTGTTATGAAGAAAAGCTTATAATTATGCATTAAGTAAGAATATTAGCAACATGAGTAAGGATACGAGTATGTAATGTGATAAGGGCCTAAATGAGCAGTATTGCATACTATGAGAATGTATAAAAGATTACGTCATGAGATTCTTGAGTACAAGTAGATAGTTAGAAAATAGCGAATCAGTTTAAGAACTAAGTTATTGGAACTCGTTTACATTTGATGATTGATGTAGTAGAATAACTTCGATTGTGTGTATGAATATAATTTATGCAATATCAACATATGGTTTGTGGGCCACCAGCATGGAAAGTTATAGAGGTAAGTTGAGTTATGATTGTTAAATGTGTGCATATATAGATATGTATGAATGTAACATTAATATAGCATGTTTTGATTTGGACAAACATCCTGTTGATATTTGAGCATGTAGTTTGTAAGATCATTATAGAGGAAGTCATGGCTAGAGTAGCGAAAAGCATATTTGCATGTGCATGTGTGTGTGTTTAAGTTTTCAGCAGTTGAGCAAACGATAACAATGTTTTCAACAATTTTAAATGTTTTAAAGAGAGATCTCATATGCTTTGGAAAGAATCATATTTCAGAAATATTTTTACAGTTTTAAGATACAGATCACGATTTTATGGTTTTCGGGGCATGAGGTAAAAACTCACCCCAGTATGTAACTTGAGACACAGTTTGGACTTGACGGATACTTTGGATTCGGGATTTGGGATTTGACCCATCCCAGTTATACACTGTTGGAATTGACGGATTTAGAGACATGTGCATATGTTGAGGACTGAGGGGACGCTCTCAGATCCTCGAGCAGGACTAGGGGCTACAGGGTCCCGAAATCCTGATTTTCAGAGATGCCCAGTTGAGTTATGGTCCTGGGCATCGAGTACACCCAGCTGAGTTATGGTCCTGGTTGTAGAGAGACGTCCAGTTGAGTTATGGTCCTGGACATAGAGCAGTTTTCAGTTTTCAGATTTTCAGTACACGGTTTTCAGAAACAGTTTTTTTTAGATTTCGATTTTCAGTTTTCAAAGATGCCGCAGTTGAGTTATGGTCCTGGGCATCAAGTATTTTCAATTTTTAGTTTTCAGATCTTCAGCATAAAGTTTTTAGACTTCAGAACTCAGACTTTAAATAAGAGTTTTCATAAACTGTTATTTTAAAGACAGTTTTTAGAAAGATGAAGTTTTTAGAAACAGAATTTTTCAGAAAGAACTTTTCCAGAAAGAGAAGTAAAGTGAAGTTTTCAGCAATGAATTTAGAAAGAGACTTTTAGAAAAATGGTTCTTCAAAGAGGGTTTTCAGAAAACATTTTTTCAAAAGCATGGTATGTTCAAGTAAAGTACAGTTTATAAGACATGCATACGAATTCATATATCCTAGAAATCCATTTGAGATGCATATAGATGATATTAATACATGATTATATGATAAATAATTAGGGTTTTAGAAGCTGAAAAGGCTGAAAATCGTATTTAGATCACAGTCGCGTTCGAACGGTTACTCAAATGCACCACGAATGCGCCTTTCTGTGAAGACTCGTTCGAACGCCAATCGAATACACAATGAACATGAGCTCTCTAGAATGATCTTATTCTAACCCAAAAAAAATGTGCCTCGAATGTTTGCTCTCTGGAATGCTCTCATTCGAACCCACTGACGAACATGACACTAACTCCACACGAACGAACCCAATCACGAACGCAGCACTAACGCCAACGTTCGAACGCTGAAACGAACGCACCACTAACGCAAGTCTGATGCACAGCAGCCAAAAATCAGTCCAATTGCACAACGATCCTCATGATAGATTACAACTCAATTGAACTTGTTTTGCCACGGACACATGCCAATAAAAATGGAACTAACAATCTCCCCCTTTGGCATTCCGTGACAAAACACTACCTAAAACAAAGACTACAGTAGTAAACCCAAAAAATTAAAATAGTCAACTTCCAACCATCAAAACAGTGATTTCTTACAATAAGACTCGATCTAATACCTAACCAAGTAGTCTTGAAATCAGTGCCGCCACAGTAACAAAAATCTGTTTACCTGAAACATTCACGAACAACAATATACAGTGAAAATCATTGAGATTATCAACTATAATATAAATAGGTAAATCATTTGTCTCCCCCTTAATATGAACTCTCATGAAACAGAACAAATCACACATATTACTCCCCCTTTTTGTCACGAAATGACAAAGCATGCATAAACCAAGATATAATAAAAGTAGCTCCCCCACTCAAACAGTCACACACAAATATATAAAAGAAAACGGGAAGAAAATAAAAAGCATTGGCAAAATATGCAAAAAGGAACATATATCCGTTAATGACATGCAAAATGGAGCATTTTCATTGAAATACCTCAATTTGTTCAATACAGCGCAAAAACAAAGAAGATAGTCATCGAAACATAAAAAAAAAACATAAATACAGCATAAACTGCTACTGCAATGATATCAAAATAAACACTAACTCCCCCTAACTCTAATAAATCGCCGAACAGGAAGCAAACAGACTAGTCAGATTCCGAACTAGCAGACGAGCCTACATCATCAGAGCCTGCATGGCAGTCCGTAAGATGACGGGTAAACAGAGTCTCTAATTTACGAACCGAGGAGCGGATCTCTGATTGGCCTCCTGAAAACAGCCGAAGCTTGGTAAGAATAGACGTCTCAGAATCCCAAAGATACTGGTAGAGATTAGGCAGAGGGCCAACAGAAGAGGAGGAGGCAGAAGCCGAAGCTGAAGGAGCAGGAGCGGCAGCAGGAGCAGGATCAGGCTCACGAGCATGAGTGGAGAGATGAGCAGCTCCCGAAGATACAATCTGGCGACCAATTGGCTTCAGCAGGGGAGAAGAGGATCATGCACAAAATCAGGAATCAATGCCACGATGATACGACGAATGAGACACCCATATGGTATGGTGTGAGCAGTATACGAGGCGGTGCAGATGCGAATCATCTCACGCACAATTACAATGAGGATATCTATAGAGAGACCCTGCTCAATGGCATATAGAAAAGTAATCCTGGAAATCGGTTGGGTGTTCACATGTGATTTCGTCCAGAGATTGTGGCAGACTATCCGGTTGAGCAGACGATAAAAGATGAGCAAGGTGGCAACAATAATAGTACCCCCGACAACCGGACGATGTTGTCCAGAGGCAACATCCCAAATCAACTAGTCTGAAGGCCTCTCAGTAGCAGGCCAATGGAACTGGGGATAAGGCACCTCAGGGATAGCAAGAACCCGAGATAAAATAGATGGATCAATGTCCAGGTATCTGTCCCAAATGTACACAGAGAATGAGGTGGCGGAAACTACCTCCATATTGGAATAAAATTCCTGGACAAGCTGAGGAGAATGACCAATAAAGCCAGATAAGAGAGGGCCCCAACCATAATTAATCAGCAAGAGTATAATCCCGGAGTCACGCAACTCATCTTCCAAGATGTTGCATTCCAAAAATAAGCTACGTTGCGAGAAAAAATCATCAAATAACTTAGCAGCAGTAAGACTGCGAAAACGATCACCAGAGAGCGAGTCGCAAGGACGTTAGTTGGAAGCTACAGACTTCTTAGGCATCTAGAACACATAAGAAAATACATAAGAGAACGAAACAACCCAAACAGATCACAAAATAGAAGCTATGAAATCCAAAAGGCATTCGAACAAAGTTCTTGGGGCGTTCGAATGTGATGGCGATGAATAGAACACAAACTTACCCTTAACATATGCAAATCGCCACAAATAAACACCCCCAAACATCAATAAACACAAACCCAATGGACCACAAACGCCTTGAACGAAGAAACAAGGCAAAATCCAAAAGTAAACAAAACTCTAAAACCAAATCTCAAAAGGAAAAATATAAAACAGAGGAGATTCGTACCTTAATGATGGAGATGAGACTGAAATGGAGTTGAGGAAGGTCACCCAAACACGGATTAGACAAGAGAATCAAGAGATTTGAGAGAGAGAGCCAGAAAGACTGGGAGAAAAGAGAGAAAAAGAAACGTGTGAATGAAATAAACACACAAGCTATTTAAATATCTCGAAAATGTTTAAACGAGTGTCGAACAAGAGTCGAACGAAAGACTAGGTGTTCGAACAAGAAGGAAATGTGACACGAACGAAGTGGTTCTGGAAAGAAAACGTGTGAATGAAAAATAAAATGGTACACGAACGCAATACGTTCGAATTAGTTTAAGAACGAAGCACTAACGAAAATCGTTCGAACGTTAGGAAAAATGTTACACAAATAAAACACAGACAGTGCACAGCAGGGAAAATATATGAACCAATGGAGAGAAAGTATACAGAAGTTTGACGCACACAAATGCACACAATGCCAATAAAAGAAACTTCTGACTGAAATAGTAGAGAAGCAGGTACAATGATACCAGTCAGTATTCAGCTATTTATGTCATGAAACAATATGCATCATTTTAAATTTTGCTAAACATAACACTTATGCATTGACACAAACACCAAAGCATATCAAGCACTTGCGTGAAAAATAAAGTGCACAACAAATCAAGGCTTAAGACCTTATTTTATGAGCTGGACACAGTCAAAGAAATCCATCTCAAAACAAACTAAGTTCACAAAATAGATTTTCAAACCCAGCACCATTAGGACCTGAAAATAAGCAACATTGGTTGCATGCTATATTATTTACCCCATAAATATCATGAGCTTATATTTAACAACTCTTTCGATTTTTGCCCTTATCTTTTGAAATTTGGACACATTGGCTATTTTGCGCTTGAGTCTCATTTTTTTAATTAATTTTTTTCTTTTTACTTTTGTAAAAGGGGATATCAAGGTCATCTAGTCAAAGTTCACACTATTGAGCAAACAAGATATGATAGAAATTAGATTGCTATTCCAAAAACTCATACATGCGATCAAGCATTGAAAAAATAAAAACGTGTATGTGAGGTGCAAGCACAGTATATACCAAAGGTTTTTATACACACTCACGTATATAGAGCATCAAGAAAAAGAAAAGCATATCATACATGAATAATCATATATCCTACATACCATGATCACATGCATAAGCTTTTCATGCTCTAACAAGCCGTAAAATAAAATAATTTTTGTCTTTTTCATTTTTTATTTTTTTTGAATTTTTCAGATTTTAATAAATAAAAATAAAGACACAAACAGACTTGTAAAACATCCAATGGTACGTGGAGTTGCATCCCGAGTGCAGATCATACTACCATCCATTTGGAATCGGCTACAAAATTTATGTCTGGGTTTCCATCCTATATACCAAAGGACATATAACAAAAACAAGACACACACACACCAATATGCTGTGAAAACAAAATAAACGTGTAAAAGCATAAAACACACGCACACACTCATGCAATGGGAAAATAAAAATGTAACTTCTAAGAGGAGTTACACCGAAGTGCACTCTCATCATGTCCATCAGGACACGCAGAAGAATATAGGAATTCATCTTACTTCCTCACCCAAACCTTTCTAGGAACCTCATCCACTTGAGAATTCCCAATCAATAAAGAAAGTTTATCACTAAGAAGTTGAGCTTGTTTAGTTAGTGCAGAAACTTGAGACATTAGATTTGACGAATCAAATCTAGGAGACACACTCTTAGGCCTTCTCTTATGTTTGTGTAACATGTAGCACTTAGTCCTAATGTATCATGCCTTTCCACAGTGATGGCAAACAGGCACAAACCTCTGATGAGAGCGAGGTTTACCCATTACACCTCTAGATTGAGGTTGGGCCACATGACGAGGAGCAGACGGAGGAATCACATGACTATGCTCAATAGGCTTTTTACCTAAGTCACGTTTAGGAGGTGTAGGCACTGCTCTAGATGTTGACGCCTTATGATGAAGGGTAAATGAATCAGTATTTCCCACTTATTTAACATAATATTTTGTATGGTTTCTTGAGTTTTGTGAATATTTTGATGTGTTTTGTGTTATTTTGTAGATAAATAAAATTTCAGGATATTCTGAAGGTGATTTTGGGCCAAATAGTGAAAAACAGACAAAATGGCATTTTGGTAATTTTGGCGTATCGTGACGCCTAACGTGCGCCACTCCATGCTAACGTGCGTCGGGTCCACGTGTCAGAATCTGAGAAGTTTGACTTTGCTAACCTGCGTTGTGCCACGTGTCACCATCACAACGGATCTACTAACGTGCGTCATACCACGTGTCATCATCATATGGTGCCGACAATCGCCATCGCCACGTGTCGCCACGTGTCACTCCACATGTCAGCCACGTCATCATCCACATCAGTAGTTGACCGAGTCAACATGCCACGTCACCATCACGTCATCATCAGCCAATCACGATGTGCCACGTGTCGCAATCCTATGGTGCCGACAATCACTTTCGCCACGTGTCGCCATGTCAGCACCACATCAGCGCCATATCAGCACAATTATTGACCTTTTCATGAATAGTGCCACATCATCGAATCAGAATCTCAGCGGACCAACCAGAAGATGACATGTGTCGCATCGCGACGAGTAAAGCTTGTGCATCGCGACGCTAGAGGCCTACCGAGGTCTATAAATTGAGCTCGAGATTTCAGTTTCAGTTGTACCTTTCTCTTTGAATTCTCTGATGTAAATATGGAGTTTTCTACCTAGTTTCTTTTAAATTCAGTTTTGTAATTAATTTTAATTATGTTATGTAATAATAATAGTAATTTTACTTTTTGTAATAGTAATAGTAATTTTTTTTTTTTACTTTTACAGTTTTACTATTCAACCATGAGGAGGTAACTTCCCCCTGCTAGGGTGAAAGATAATTATTTTACTATTGCTATTTAGATTAATCTCCCGTAATATTTAAAATTTGACTTAATAAGGATACCGCTATATTGGTCGGTTGGTAATTTATTTTAAATTGGTTTAAAATTGACTAAATGAGGATACCGCATGGTTAGTCGGTTGGTAATTTACCGCCTATATGGCAGGTTCATGGACAAATATTACCGCCTTAATGGCTGGTTGGACTTAATTTGACTTAATCAGGTTACCGCCTATATGACTGGTTGATAATATTATCACAAGTTTATATAGTATATTATGGGAGATATCTAAAATAGTAGTAGTAAAAGTAATTCCTTTTACCTTAGCATTTTATTTTATCATAATTTTACTTTTCAGTATTTATTTTACCACATTTACTTTTCAGCATTTTACTTTATGTCTTTTACTTTTAAGTTTTTACTAGCCCTAGTTATATGTCGTAACTAAATTAGTTATATAGGGTTGTGATGAATTCTAATATCACCGGTTTATAAGGGGTTATTTTATAGTTTTGGTAATTTAAAGGTTTACTTATTAAGTGTGGTTTACTTATTAAGTCTTAAGCTTAATGCGTCTTGTTAACTGGCCACTAATAAGATTGATCTGGTAAATCTAAAATAAACTTGACAAAGGAATTTTAGGTTTCAGCCTTAGACTTAATAGCCCACGATCTTCCTTGAGGATAAATAACCCTTTAATAGATTTCCTTACAGGATAGACATATACCTATCGGGCGGGGGTAATCTTAATTGGAACTTAATCTTAATCAATCCAGGCAATTTAGTTGACATAGACATATGGTTTAATTAAGTTATACTGGGTATTTGCGTCTGACCATCGACATAGGCTTTCATATAATTTCGTGATCCAGGTTAGTAAACTGATTTATTACACAAACATGAAATAACCACTTCATCTTTTAAAAGATATTGGAAAGATTCACAACCCTAGATAGTTTCTTAATATTGAATTTTCTTAAAACTACTTTCATGCAATTTAATTTACTTGTTTTTAAGTTTAAAATCATCACCATTTCAAATCAATAAATCAACCGGTTAGATACTAGTAGTCATTCGACCTCATAAAATTAATAGTGTAGGTATTAAGTCCTCGTGGGATCGATACTTTTTATACTACTTGAACGATACGTGTGCTTGCGTTATACGCGTGTGAAATCACCGGTCAAGTTTTTGGCACTGTTGCCGTGGACTTATTTATCTTTCACTATTAGTTTTTGGGTTAGATACCTTTACTTGTATCTAATTTTCTTTTTACTTATTATTTTTGTTTTCTTGTGTTTCATGTTCTCAGACATTACATGAGACGAACTAGAAGCTTTGAAATCCATCCGCTTGACCCAGAGATTGAAAGAACCATCAGATAGTTGAGAAAGGAAAGGTGAGAAGGCCAATAAGCAATTGTTAACATGGAACCTGAACCTTTGGAGGTTGCACCACCAATTCCCATTCGAGACAGAACCATTCCGATAGTAGATGGCCTCATTTCCTATATTTTACTTCCTCCTTTACTAGCAAATTCGGGTGACATCAAAACTTGCATTCAGATGATACAACAGTCAATTCAGTTTGAGGGGAATACAACTGAAGATCCTAATGCCCACATCAGTAATTTTCTGGAAGTTTGCGGCACTTTCAATTACAACCGAGGAGCTGAAGAAGCAATGAGACTGCGAGTTTTTCCATATTCCTTGAAAGACAGAGCAAAAGCTTGGCTACATTCACTGCTAGCAGGTTCCATCACAACTTGGAACACTCTAGCCACCAAATTCCTTACAAAATACTTTTCACCAGCCAGAACTTCAAAGTTGAGGAATGACATCACATCCTTCGTGCAGCAAGATTTAGAATCCTTCTACGAAGCTTGGGAAAGATTCAAGGATTTGCTTCGGAAATATCCTCACCATGAAATTACAAAGTGGCTACAAGTCTAAACCTTCTACAATGGACTTTCTTGAATAATGAGAACCATAATTGATGCTGCTACTGGAGGAGCACTAATGGAAAAAGGAGAAGATCAAGCCTGGGACTTAATTGAAAAAATGGCAAACAATAATTCTTTGTGGCCAACAAAGATCCAAAGAATCACAGAAATCTATGAAATTGGAGCCAATACAGCACTGAATGCCAAGCTGGATAAGATATGCAAATTCATGGAGACTCTTACTATTGGATCCACAAGTTCACCATATGAAGGAGGACCAGAGCCAAACCAACTTGAAGAGACGGTGAACTATGTCAACAATTTCAACAGACAGAGGAACAATCCATATTCCAACACCTACAACCCAGGGTGGATGAATCATCCTATTTTTTCATGGAGCAATAATTCAGGCAAAAGAACAATCCACCACCTGGATTCCAACAGCAGAACTATCCACCACATGGATTCCAACAACAGAACAAAGGCCAAGAGCATGAAAAAGAACCAGTAATGGCAGAAGTGCTAGCTCAGTTAAAAAAATATGAAGCTATGTTTCAAAGCCAATCAGCTTCTATCAAAGCATTGGCGAGTCAAATTGGACAATTGGCCAATGCTCAGAGTTACAGACCGTCAAGAAATCTTCCTAGCAACACAGAACCAAATCCAAGGAACATGGTGAAGGAGCAATGTCATGCCATCATGTTAAAAAGTTGTACAAAAATCAACAAAGATATTGGAGTCAAAACAATTGTTGAGGAATTTCCAAAAGAAGCACAACAACAAATAGAGGAAAAAGAAGCAAAGGAAAAAGATCAAGATAGAATTACTCCACCTGCACCTTTTCCACAGCATCTCCAGAAAAACAAACTAGACAAGCAATTTACTCAATTTCTGGAGATCTTCAAAAAGCTGCATATCAACATTCCATTTGCAGAAGCGTTGGAACAAATGCCCAGCTATGTCAAATTCATGAAAGACATCCTTTCACGAAAGCGGAGATTGGGAGATTACGAGACAATAGTATTATCAGAAGAATACAACGCTATTATCCATAGAAAGCTTCCCCCAAAGTTGAAAGACCTTGGCAGTTTCACCATTCCTTGCATCATATGAGAACATAACTTCGGTAGGGCTTTGTGTTATTTAGGTGCGAGTGTTAAATTGATACCTTTTTCTATTTTCAGGAAACTGTAGATTAGAGAAACAATGCCTACCTCAGTTTCTCTACAACTTGCTGATCGAACGCTCGTATTTCCGAGAAGAGTAGTTGAAGATGTGCTGGTCAAGGTTGACAAATTCATTTTCCCAGCTGATTTCATTGTCCTTGACATGGAAGAAGACGCAGATGTGCCGATAATCCTCGGAATACCATTCTTGGCTACAGGTCGAACTATCACTGATGTACAGAAAGGAGAACTAACCATGAGGGTACAAGACCAAGAAGTAACATTCAATATTTTCAAGGCCATGAATTTCCCAGATGATGAAAAGAATGAGGAATGTTTCAGACTTAATGTGATACACAGTACCATCCAGAACTCTGACGTAAAACAAAGTTATACTAACAAACTTAAAGCATGTCAATCATCTATGGAGACTGAAGATAAAGCTTCTTGTGCACTGAAGAAGCCAAGTCTTACCTTACAAGCAACATAAGAGAAACAATTCCACCAGCTCAACAAATTGGAGGAATGTCACATTCACCCTTTTAAGAATGCCAAACTGTACAAAGAAAATGCCAGGAAAAGACATGATGAGAACTTAGTGCGCATATAACTTGAACCAGGGTAGATGGTACTGTTAAAAAAATCAAGGTTGAAACTCTTCCCATGGAAGCCAAAATCACAATGGTCAGGTCCATTCCTAATCACCAAGGTTTTACCAGAAAGAGACGTTGAGATACATGATCCCAACTCCAATAAAATATTCAAGGTTAAAAATAAGCGTGTCAAGCATTACTGGGGAGAATCACTTGAGCGATAAAAATAAAGTGTCACACTTTCAGATCCAGCATAACAGTCGGACTGTAATATCTAGCTGATGACGTTAAACTTAGCGCTCACAGGGAGGCAACCCATGCAATCTTTATATATATTGTGATTTGGTGTGATTTCATTTTGTATGTTTAGTTTTTGCAGGTTAAGTTATTTCAAAATAGAAGAAGTTCTCGCAAATCTTCACAAATAATTTCCTTCTCTCCCTGAAAAATCTCTGATTAAAGTTTACGAAGCTCGCTTGGAAATGATGAGACTATTGACGATGAAAGGTATTCCTACTGATATTTGTTGGATTATTGAAGCAAGGGTCCGATTGGCAGGTGAGTCATCTGATCCTTTTATTTCACATCTGCCTGATTTTGGAAGAAGCACCTATGCAAAGAAACGTAGAGCTAAGCAAATATGTGTTTGTTATAAATGTGCACGCTGGAATTGCAATACTCGTTGTCGTTATTTAGGAATGGTGTCTGATAATCACGAAGATAAAATTAAATTCATTAGGGGACGACTTGAGTAAGAAGTCTATAGATGATATATCTTCGACTCTTGAGACGCATCCTAATGGATATGTTCATATGGCCATTCGCAAATTACATACAATTTCTAAGAGAAAGACAACAATTAAGTCTCGGGAATCTGACAAAAAAAGACCCTGTTTGCCAATATATAAGAAAATTGGATGGGAAACTTGTCACTGACGCATAGACGTCAATCAAGCCGTTAAGTTTCTTGTACATATTATATCTCTTTGTCTTTTCCTAATAATTATGATTTATTTTGTTGTTTTCTTTTATTTTCTCCGACACGATCCAGACCTTTTTGACTATCATGATTTATTTTATTGTTTAATTAATAATTGTCATTTGGCAAGTTCTAGTGCTACTATTACTCATCTATTTTCAGGTTCTATAAATTCAGCTCTACATTTCTCTCTTCGACATATCCAGATATACATCCAAATAAGAGAGCGAAAATGGAAGCAACATCACAGCAACGAGTCAAGCGAATTTGTGTTTTCTGTGGATCCAACTCTGGTAATAAACCAGAGTTCATTGAGGCTGCAAAGGAATTTGGGAGAGTCATAGCAGAATGAAATATGCACCTAGTCTATGGCGGTGGCAATCTTGGATTGATGGGAAGCATTTCAAAAGCCATTCAGGAGGGTGGTGGTCATGTTTTATGAATCATTCCAAAAATTTTGGCAGACGAACACATAATCGGAAAAACAAATGAAGATGAACGCTTTGTATCAGGTATGTCTGAACAACTCCTTGAAATAATCAATAATGCTGATGCGTTTATTGCGTTACCAGGTGGGCTCGGAACGTTTGAAGAGATATTCATAGTGGTATAATGGGTGCACTTGAACATTCATCAGCCCATTGGGTTACTTAACATTGAGTATTTCTTCGATTTTCTGTTTGTATTTCTTGCGGAAGCCAAGAGACATGAGTTCGTCACAAAATCAGTACAAGATATTTTCCTGACTGCAACAAAGGCCGAGGAATTAATTGACCAAATCTTAGCCTTTGAACAAAAAATCGACCTCATTCTTTCCAAGTTAAACTGGTCTGATAGCGATCATGGTAAGAAGTATAAATTGGACATAGATCTTAATCGGTTATTTTTCGTAGATTTTCAGCCAATCAGGTATGATTTTCTAAACTCTTCTTCTACTGTTTAAGATATTGGGGATAATGTCTCATTTAGGTTTGGGGATAATGTCCCTGACGCATAGACGTCAATCAAGCCGTTAAGTTTCTTGTACATATTATATCTCTTTATCTTTTCCTAATAATTGTGATTTATTTTGTTGTTTTCTTTTATTTTCTCCGACAGGATCCAGACCTTTTTGACTATCACGATTTATTTTATTGTTGAATTAATAATTGTCATTTGGCAAGTACTAGTGCTACTATTACTCATCTATTTTCAGGTTCTATAAATTCAGCTCTACATTTCTCTCTTCGACACATCCAGATATACATCCAAATAAGAGAGCGAAAATGGAAGCAACATCACAGCAACGAGTCAAGCGAATTTGTGTTTTCTGTGGATCCAACTCTGGTAATAAACCAGAGTTCATTGAGGCTGCAAAGGAATTTGGGAGAGTCATAGCAGAACGAAATATGCACCTAGTATATGGCGGTGGCAATCTTGGATTGACGGGAAGCATTTCAAAAGCCATTCAGGAGGGTGGTGGTCATGTTTTATGAATCATTCTAAAAATTTTGGCGGACGAACACATAATCAGAAAAACAAATGAAGATGAACGCTTTGTATTAGGTATGTCTGAACAACTCATTGAAATAATCAATACTGCTGATGCGTTTATTGCGTTACCAGGTAGGCTCGGAACGTTTGAAGAGATATTCATAGTGGCATCATGGGTGCACTTGAACATTCATCAGCCTATTGGGTTACTTAACATTGAGTATTTCTTCGATTTTCTGTTTGTATTTCTTGCGGAAGCCAAGAGACATGAGTTCGTCACAAAATCAGTACAAGATATTTTCCTGACTGCAACAAAGGCCGAGGAATTAATTGACCAAACCTTAGCATTTGAACAAAAAATCGACCTCATTCTTTCCAAGTTAAACTGGTCTGATAGCGATCATGGAAAGAAGTATAAATTGGACATAGATCTTAATCGGTAATTTTTCGTAGATTTTCAGCCAGTCAGGTATGATTTTCTAAACTCTTCTTCTACTGTTTAGGACATTGAGGATAATGTCTCATTTAGGTTTGGGGATAATGTCCCTGACGCATAGACGTCAATCAAGCCATTAAGTTTCTTGTACATATTATATCTTTTTGTCTTTTCCTAATAATTGTGATTTATTTTGTTGTTTTCTTTTATTTTCTCCGACACGATCCAGACCTTTTTGAATATCATGATTTATTTTATTGTTTAATTAATAATTTTCATTTGGCAAGTACTAGTGCTACTATTACTCATCTATTTTCAGATTCTATAAATTCAGCTCTACATTTCTCTCTTCGACACATCCAGATATACATCCAAATAAGAGAGCGAAAATGGAAGCAACATCACAGCAACGAGTCAATCGAATTTGTGTTTTCTGTGGATCCAACTCGGGTAATAAACCAGAGTTCATTGAGGCTGCAAAGGAATTTGGGAGAGTCATAGCAGAACGAAATATGCACCTAGTATATGGCGGTGGCAATCTTGGATTGATGGGAAGCATTTTAAAAGAAATTCAGGAGGGTGGTGGTCATGTTTTATGAATCATTCCAAACATTTTGGCGGACGAACACATAATCGGAAAAACAAATGAAGATGAACGCTTTGTATCAGGTATGTCTGAACAACTCATTGAAATAATCAATACTGCTGATGCGTTTATTGCCTTACCAGGTGGGCTCGGAACGTTTGAAGAGAGATTCATAGTGGCGTCATGGGTGCACTTGAACATTCGTCAGCCCATTGGGTTACTTAACATTGAGTATTTCTTCGATTTTCTGTTTGTATTTCTTGCGGAAGCCAAGAGACATGAGTTCGTCACAAAATCAGTACAAGATATTTTCCTGACTGCAACAAAGGCTGAGGAATTAATTGACCAAATCTTAGCATTTGAACAAAAAATCGACCTCATTCTTTCCAAGTTAAACTGGTCTGAAAGCGATCGTGGTAAGAAGTATAAATTGGACATAGATCTTAATCGGTATTTTTTCGTAGATTTTTAGCCAGTCAGGTATGATTTTCTAAACTCTTCTTCTACTGTTTAAGACATTGGGTATAATGTCTCATTTAGGTTTGGGGATAATGTCCCTGACTCATAGACGTCAACCAAGCCGTTAAGTTTCTTGTACATATTATATCTCTTTGTCTTTTCCTAATAATTGTGATTTATTTTGTTGTTTTCTTTTATTTTCTTCGACACGATCCAGAACTTTTTGACTATCATGATTTATTTTATTGTTTAATTAATAATTGTCATTTGGCAAGTACTAGTGCTACTATTACTCATCTATTTTCAGGTTCTATAAATTCAGCTCTACATTTCTCTCTTCGACACATCCAGATATTCATCCAAATAAGAGAGCGAAAATGGAAGCAACATCACAGCAACGAGTCAAGCGGATTTGTGTTTTGTGTGGATCCAACTCTGGTAATAAACCAGAGTTCATTGAGGCTGCAAAGGAATTTGGGAGAGTCATAGCAGAACGAAATATGCACCTAGTATATGGCGGTGGCAATCTTGGATTGATGGGAAGCATTTCAAAAGCCATTCAGGAGGGTGGTGGTCAAGTTTTATGAATCATTCCAAAAATTTTGGCCGACGAACACATAATCGGAAAAACAAATGAAGATGAACGCTTTGTATCAGGTATGTCTGAACAACTCCTTGAAATAATCAATACTGCTGATGCGTTTATTGCATTACCAGGTGGGCTCGGAACGTTTGAAGAGATATTCATAGTGGCATCATGGGTGCACTTGAACATTCATCAGCCCATTGGGTTACTTAACATTGAGTATTTCTTCGATTTTCTGTTTGTATTTCTTGCGGAAGCCAAGAGACATGAGTTCGTCACAAAATCAATACAAGATATTTTCCTGACTGCAACAAATGCTGAGGAATTAATTGACCAAATCTTAGCCTTTGAACAAAAAATCGACCTCATTCTTTCCAAGTTAAACTGGTCTGATAGCGATCGTGGTAAGAAGTATAAATTGGACATAGATCTTAATCGGTAATTTTTCGTAGATTTTCAGCCAGTCAGGTATGATTTTCTAAACTCTTCTTCTACTATTTAAGACATTGGGGATAATGTCTCATTTAGGTTTGGGGAAGGAGAATAGTTAAATTAGATCTTGTTTTTCTTGTTTTATTTTTAGTCAAAGTTTTTCGAAAAATACAAAAAAAAATTGAAAAATTGAAAAAATTACAAAAATATTTTGCCTTTTTCTGTTTTTATTTTGATTAAAAAAGTGAAATTGGTGTATGAGATAGCCAAGTAAGGAATTTCCACTCCTGAGACGTATCTCAACCTTTTTCAAAACAAGTTAATTTTTGTTTATTTAATTTTGAATTATTTAATTTGTAAATTCTCCATAAAATTGACTAAAACGGATATATTCATATGCTCAGTTGGTAGGTATTATCAACATGCATAGTAACATACAGACATGAGCTGTAATTAAAAAGTTTATAATATTTAGTGCTCTAGTTTAATTTAAGGAAACATCTCAAAAAATGATGGAGTAAAAAAAACATCTGAGATCCGAGTTATTAAGTCTGTAAGGGTGTTTTAACATTTAGTACCCTAAAGCCAACTGGTTTGGGAGTCACTGGCCCAAAACTCGCTACATGGATCAAGGATGTTGCAAAAATATATATATCTAAAGTCTGAGTAATTAAGTCTGTAGGGGTGTCTTAACACCTGATGCCCTAAAGCGAATTGGTTTGGGAGCCACCGACCCAATGCTCGCTATATAGATGGAAGAAATTGTATATAAATAAAATAATAAAATCAAAAAAATAAAGAAAGAAAAAATCATAAAAATCATAAAAATTATTCCATTGCTACAAAAAGGTGTGAATTCTGATAAAACTTTAGGACAAAAATATTACTCTCTTATCAATTACATTTGTGACTGTTGTGGGCAAAAATTAGTTGATTAATATTTTGTTAGCTGTGTGTATGAATAATGGTAAATATAATCGAAGATTTTACTTATTCAGTAATTTAGAAAGAAACAAAACAACTAGTAACTTCGAGTAGAAGTTTCACCTGATTAGTCACTAACTTCTTTGTTCTATTTTCTCTTGTCTTTTTTCTTTTGTGTTCATTAGTTTCACTACTTTTTTACTTTTGTAAAATGTTTGTGGGTATCATTGCTGTAAACCCTCACGAAACTATAACTCATCCACTAGAGACACCTAGGGGTTTAAAGGCTTGTTGCATACACTAAATACAACCGTGATCCCTATGAAAGTGAATTAGTTAATTTTTATTATGTTATTTTATTCTATGTTTTGCTCGAGGACTAGCAAAATGTTAGGTTTGGGGGTGTGATGAGTGGTAAATGAATCACTATTTTCCACTCATTTAACCTAATATTTTGTATAGTTTCTTGAGTTTTGTGAATATTTTGATGTGTTTTGTGTTATTTTGTAGATAAATAAATTTTCAGGACATTCTGGATGTGATTTGGGGCCAAAAGAGTGAAAAACAGACAAAAAGGCATTTTGGTAATTTTGACATGTCGCGACCCGCAGGTTGTGTCACGACGCCTAAAATGCGCCGCTCCATGTTAACGTACGCCGGGTCCACGTGTCAGAATCTGAGAAGTTTGACTTTGATAATATACGTTGTGCCACGTGTCACCATCACAGCCAATCTGTTAACGTGCGCCGTGCCACATGTCATCATCTTATGGTGCCAACAATCGCCATCGCCACATGTCACCACGTGTCACTCCACGTGTCAGCCATGTCATCGTCCACATCAGCAGTTGACTGAGTCAACATGCCACATCACCACCACGTCATCATCAGCCAATCACGAGGTGCCACGTGTCACAATCCTATAGTGCCGATAATCACTTTCGCCACGTGTCGCCACATCAGCACCATGTCATCGCCATGTCAGCACAATTATTGACCTTATCATGAATAGTGCCACGTCATCGAATCAGAATCTCAGCGGACCAACCAGAAGTGACACGTGTCGCGTCGTGACGTGTGAATCTTGTGCGTCGCGACGCTAGAGGCCTACCGATGTCTATAAATTGAGCTCGAAATTTCAGTTTCAGATGTACCTTTCTCTCTGAATTCTCCGATGTAAATAAGGAGTTTTCTACCTAGTTTCTTTTAAAATTCAGTTTTGTAATTAATTTTAATAACGTTCTGTTATAGTAATAGTAATTTTACTTTTTGTAATAGTAATAGAAATTTATTTTTTTTACTTTTACAATTTTACTATTCAACCATGAGGAGGTAACTTTCCCCTGCTAGGGTGAAAGGTAATTCTTTTACTATTGCTATTTAGATTAATCTCTCGTAATATTTAAAATTTGACTTAATAAGGATACCGCTATATTGGTCGGTTGGTAATTTATTTTAAATTGGTTTAAACCTGACTAAATGAGGATACCGCCTGGTTGGTCGGTTGGTAATTTACCGCATATATGGCAGATTTATGGACAAATATTACCGCCTTAATGGCTGGTTGGACTTGATTTAACTTAAGTAGGTTACCGCCTATATGGCTGGTTGGTAATATTATCACAAGTTTATATATTATATTATAGGAGATATCTAAAATAGTAGTATTAAAAGTAATTCTTTTTACCTTAGCATTTTATTTTATCGTAATTTTACTTTTCAGTATTTATTTTACTGCATTTACTTTTCAACATTTTACTTTATGTCTTTTACTTTTAAGTTTTCACTAGCCCTAAATATGTGTCGTAACTAAATTAGTTATCCGAGGTTGTGATGAATTCTTATATCACCGGTTTATAAGGGGTTATTTTATAGTTTGGGCAATTTAAGGTTTACTTATTAAGTCTTAAGCTTAATACGTATTGTTAACTGGCCACTAATAAGATTGATCTGGTAAATCTAAAATAAACTTGACAAAGGAATTTTAGGTTTCAGCCTTAGACTTAATAGCCCACGATCTTCCTTGAGGATAGAAAACTCTTTAATAGATTTTCTTACAGGATAGACATATACCTGTCGGGCGGGGGCAACCTTAATTGAAACTTAATCTTAATGAATCCAGGTAATTTAGTTGACATAGACATATGGTTCAATTGAGTTATACTGGGTATTTACGTCTGACCATCGACAGAGGCTTTCGTATAATTTTGTGATCCAGGTTAGTAAACCGATTTATTACACAAACATGAAATAATCACTTCATCTCTTAAAAGATATTGGAAAGATTCACAACCCTAGATAGTTTCTTAATATTGAATTTTCTTAAAACTACTTTCGTGCAATTTAATTTACTTGTTTTTAAGTTTAAAATCATCACCATTTCAAATCAATAAATCAACCTGTTAGATACTAGTAATCATTCTACCTCATAAAATTAATAGAGTATGTATTAAGACCTCATGGGATCGATACTTTTTATACTACTTGAACGATACGTGCGCTTGCATTATATGCGTGTGAAAACAACGGTCACCTTATCACAATTAGGCTCAAAACTAATGCCGAACATATGGTCCACTTTCTTATTCCCACTAGAAAATACAGACAACCAGATTCTAGTCTTTATAAGTTCAGTCTCTAAAGCTTGGATCCTATCAACTATACCTTTGTTCCTTTCCTCTAGGTCACCAACCATCAAAAGGCTTTGCTCAAATTTGGCTTGAGCTTCATTCTTTTCTAGTTCTACAACTTTCAACCTTTTATTGACCTCTAAATTAGTCTTCTTAATAGCTAAACTCTCAATAAACAGTTCAACATAAGTTACTTGAAGAGTTTCCTCATCAACAGACTCATCAAGAGAGACCTCTGACTCAACATCATTAACTACTATCTCTCTCTCATCAGACACACTAGCAGTAAAGGCCAAATAATTTCCTTTAGGAGAGTCATCATCTTCATAATCACTAAGTGATGTTGCCAAGGCTTTCTTGCCTTTAGCCCTAAGGTATGTGGGGCACTCAGATCTAACTGACCGGTGCTTACACACGCGTATAACGCAAACGCACGTATCGTTCAAGTAGTATAAAAAGTATTGATCCCACGAGGACTTAATACCTAACCTATTAATTTTTATAAGGCCAAATGATTACTATTATTTAACCGATTGGTTGTTTTGATTTGGAATTGTGACTTACAAATTAATTTAAAAACAGGTAAATAAAAATTGCGTAAACTTAGATTGATGAAAATTCAAATTTATAAAATCTATCCAGGGTTGTCATTTATTCCAATATTATTTAAAGATGAAGTGATTATCTTATAGTTGGGTAATATATTAATTTATTAACCTAGAACACTAAATTATATAAAAGCCTCTTCCGATGGTCAATTACAAATACCCAGTTTAACCCAATTGAACCATATGTCTATGTCAACCAAATTATCTGGATTCATTAAGATTAAGTTACAATTATGGCTACCCCCGCCGGACAAGTATATTTCTATCTTGTAAGGAAATCTATTAAAGGGTTATCTAAGGAAGATCGTGGGCTATTGAGTCTAAGGTCTTAAACTTAAAATCCATATGTCTAGTTCATTTTAAGTTTACCTAATCAATTTTATTAATGGCCAGTTAATAAAAAGCATTAAGATTAAGACTCAATAAATAAATTTTTATATTACCCAAACTATAATCAAACCCTTATAAACTGGTGATATTGAAATTCATCACAACCCTAGATAACTAACTTAGTTCTGACATATAACTAGGGCTAATAAAAACTTAAAAGACATAAAGTAAAATGCCGAAAGGTAAATGCGGTAAGTAAATACTAAAAAGTAAAATTACAAAAAGATAAAATGCTAAGGTAAAAGGAATTACTTTTACTAATTACTATTTAGATATCTCCCTTAATATAATTTATTAACTTGTGATAATTTTACCAACCAGCCATAAAGGCGGAACCAAAATAAACCTGTCATATAGGCGGTAAGAAAGTTAAATTACCAATCGACCAATCTGGCGGTATCCTTATTAAGTCCAATTTTAAATAGTGAATAGATTATATTTAAGGGAGATTAATCTAACTAGAAATAGTAAAAGAATTACCTTTCACCCTAGCAGGGGGAAGTTACCTCCTCATGGCTGAATAGTAAAACTGTAAAAGTAAAAAGGTAAAAATAAATTACTATTACTATTACAAAAGTAAAATTACTATTACTATTACATATTTAAATTAATTACAAAACTGAAATTAGAAGAAACTAAGAAGAGAACTCCCTATTTAAATCAGAGAACTCAGAGAGAATGGTACATTTGAAACTGAAATCTTGAGCTCTATTTATAGGCCTCGGTGGGCTTTCGACGTCGCGACGCCCAACTTCTTTGGCGTCGCGACGCCAACACCTTTTGGCGTGGCAAGCCGAGAGCACAACACATGGCGATTCTGGATAAGAGATAAGGTGACACGTGGCAAGGCAGCTGGCTGCTCAATAATTGTGTTGACGCGGCGACACGTGGTGAAAGTGATTGTCGGCATCGTATGATTGCGACACGTGGCACGTCGTGATTGGTTGATGATGATGTGGCGATGATGTGGTAATTTGACTTATTCAACGGCTGAGTTGGATGATGACATGGCTGACACGTGGACTGACATGTGGCGACACGTGGCGATGGCGATTGTCAGCACCATAAGATGATGACACGTGGCACGACGCACGTTAGCAAATTGCTGTGATGGTGACACGTGGCACGGCGCACGTTAATAAAGTCAAACTTCTCAGATTCTGACTCGTTGACCCAACGTATGTTAGTAAGACTCAGCACATGTTAGGCGTCGCGACGCTGAAGACTCTGCGTCGCGACGTTGGAAATTTACCAAAATGCCATTTTTCTAAATTTTCACTGTTTTGCTCCAAATCACCTCCAGAATGTCCTGAAACTTTATTTATCTACAAAATAACACAAAACACATCAAAATATTCACAAAACTCAAGAAACTATAAAAAATATTAGGTTAAATGAGTGGGAAATAGTGATATATTTACCACTAATCATACCCCCAAACCTAACATTTTGCTAGTCCTCGAGCAAAACATAAAATAAAATAACATAAACAAATTTAAACTAAGCCACTTTTGTAGGGATCACGGTTGCATTTAGCATATGCAACAAGCCTTTAAACCCCTAGGTGTCCCTAGTGGACGAGTTGTAGTCTCGTGAGGGTTTACAGCAATGATACCCATAAACATTTTACAAAAGTAAAAATGTAGTGAAACTAATGCACACAAAAGCAAAAAGACAAGAGGAAAGAGAATAAAGAAGTTAGTGACTATCAGGTGAAACTTCTACTCCAAGTTACTAGTTATTTTGTTTCTTTCTAAATTACCGAATAAGTAAATTCTCCGATTATATTTACCATTCTCCATATACACAGCCAACAAACTATTAATCAACTCATTTTTGCCCACAACAGTCACAAGTGCAGTTGATAAGAGAGTAATATTTTTGTCCTAAAGTTCTATCAGATTTCACACCTTTTTGCAGCAATGGAATAATTTTTCAGATTTTTCAGATTTTTTTCTTTCTTTTTCTCTATTTTTTTATTTATATACAATACCTTCCATCTATGTAGCGAGCTTTGGGTCAGTGGCTCCCAAACTAGTTGGCTTTAGGGCACCAGGTGTTAAGACACCCTTACGGACTTAATTACTCAGATTTCAGATATATATTTTTGCAGCATCTTCGATCCATGTAGCAAATTCTGGGCCATTGACTCCCAAACCAGTTGGCTTTAGGGCACTAGGTGTTAAAACACCCTTACAAACTTAATAACTCGGATCTCGGACGTTTTTTTTTACTCCATCACTTTTTGAGATGCTTCCTCCAATTAAACTAGAGCACAAAATATTACAAACTTTTCAATTACAGCTCATGTCTGTATGTTGATGAGCGGAAAATATCAATATTTACCGCCCCTTTAACTTAATATTTTGTTTAGTTTCTCGGATTTGATGAACGTTTTGATGTGTTTTAGTTTATTTTGCAGATAAAATAATATCATGTCTCAATGAAATCATTTAAGATGAAATATGGGTCAAATAAGGGCAATTATTGGACTTGATATTTTAATTTTGGAGATTGGAAACTTGAAAGGGCGTTTTAACGAAGTGCAGTTTTGGAAATTCTAGTTTTGCGCATCTGTCATATTTTAGGCATAACTCTTCACTCCGATATCGGATTGAGCTGATTCAAGTTCCAGATTAAAGATGACTCAACGATTTACAGCTTTGAAAGACAAAATAATTTCTAATTATGAATATTTCATGCCTGAAATTGATGAACCATCTAGAAGTGTGTTGTGTGTAATTATTAAAGTCACTTTCAATCATTTTCAAAGCAAAAAATAAATTAATAAATAAATAATAAAAATTATCAAATCATCACCAAACATGATAAGATATTAGTGGAGCAATTAGTGGAGCAATTAATAATTGATTTGGTGGATGATTTGATGGAGGTAAAATTTTGCCTATAAATACCAAGCCATTTCATTTGTAAAATTCATACTTTCTTCTTTGAAATTCCTAATGAATAAATAAGAAGATTGTATCTAGTTTGTTATTTACAGCTTCCAGTAATTAATTTTCGCTTTCACACTTTCTTTTCTTTACTTTTCAGTATTTACTTTTACGCACAAACCTTTTCTTTCTTTACTTTTGCAGTTTTTATTTTTCAAGCAATGAGGAGGTAACTCCCCCTTGCTGGGGTAAAATGTAAAGCTTTTATTATTGCTATCTAAATTAATCTCCCTTAAATATAAAATATAAAATATTTAAAACCTGACTTAATGAGGATACCACTATATTGGCCGGTTGGAAATTAATTATAAATTGGTTTTAACCTGACTAAGTATGGATACCGCCTGGTTGGTCGGTTGGTAATTAATTATTAATTTGACTTAATCAGGATACTGCCTATATGGCTGGTTGGTAATTATCACGCAAAGTTAATATATTATATTAAGGGAGATATCTAAAATAGTAGTAATAAAATTTGATCCTCTAACCCCCAACATTTTCTTTTATTGTACTTTTACTTTATTTAATTTCAGCAATTTACTTTTCAGCAATTTACTTTCAGTAATTTACTTTTTACTTTTACTTTTACTTTATTTACTTTTCAACAATTTACTTTTCAGTATTTAATTTTTAGTATTTTACTTTATGTCTTTTATTTTTTACTACTTGTAAATATGTGTCGTAATTAAGCCAGTTATCTAGGGTTGTGATGAAATCCAATATCACCGTTTTATAAGGGTTAGATTATAGGTAGGGTAATTTAAAGATTTATTTATTGAGTCTTAATCTTAATGCTTTTATTAACTGGCCATTAATAAAATTGATTAGGTAAACTTAAAATGAACTAGACATAGGGATTTTATGTTTAAGACCTTAGACTCAATAGCCCACGATCTTCCTTGAGGATAGATAACCCTTTAATAGATTTCCTTACAGGATAGGAATATACCTGTCGGGCGGGGTATCCATAATTGGAACTCAAACTCAATGAATCTAGGTAATTTGGTTGACATAGACATATGGTTCAATTGGATATACTAGGTATTTGTAATTGACCATCGGAAAAGGCTTTTACATAATTTAGTGTTTCAGGTTAATAAATCAATATTTTACCCAACTATAAGATAACCACTTCATCTTTTAAATAATATTGGAATAAATCACACCCTGGATAGTTTTTATAATTTGAATTTCCACCAATCTACTTTCGCAAATTTTATTTACTGTTTTTAAATTTAGAATCATCACCTTTTCAAATCAATCAATCAATCTATTAGATACCAGTAAGTATCATTTGGCTCGTAAAAATTAATAGATAAGGTTTTAAGTCCTCGTGGGATCGATACTTTTTATACTACTTGAACGATACATGCGCTTGCGTTATACGCGTGTGTTAGCACCGTTCAAGTTTTTGGAGCCGTTGCCGGGGACTTATTTTTCTTTCATTATTAGTTTTGAGGTTAAATTCGTTACTTGTATCTAAATTTTCTTTTTACTTATTTTTTTCGTTTTCTTGTGTTTCAGGTTCTCAGACACTTAATGAGACGAGCCAGAAGCTTTGAATCCGACAGCTTGACCCTGAGATTGAAAGAACTATCAGACAGTTGAAGAATGGAAAGGCGAGAAGGCCAAGAAGCAATTGTTAACCTGGAACCTGAACCTTTGGAGGTTGTACCCCCAATTCCCATTCGAGACAGAACCATTCCGGTGGTAGATGACCTCATTTCTTGTATTGTACTTCCTCCATTACCAGTAAATACGGGTGACATCAAAACTTGCATTCAGATGATTCAGCAATCAGTTTAGTTTGGGGGAAATGCAACTGAAGATCCTAATGCCCACATCAGCAACTTCCTGGAAGTTTGTGGCACTTTCAATTACAACCGAGCATCAGAAGAAACAATGAGACTGTGGGTTTTTCCATACTCCTTGAAAGACAGAGCAAAGGCCTGGCTACATTCACTACCAGCTGGTTCCATCACAACATGGAACACTCTAGCCACCAAATTCCTTGCAAAGTATTTTCCACCAGCCAGAACAGAAAAACTGAGAAATGACATCACATCTTTTATACAACAAGATTCGAAATCCCTTTACGAAGCTTGGGAAAGGTACAAAGATTTGCTCCGGAAATGTCCTCACCATGAGATTCCAAAATGGCTTCAAGTCCAAACTTTCTATAACAGACTTTCTGGACTGATGAGAACCACAATTGATGCCGATGCTGGAGGAGCGTTGATGTCAAAAGGAGAAGATCAAGCCTGAGACCTAATTGAAGAGATGGCTAACAAAAATTCCTTGTGGCCAACAGAAAGGAGCATTATTCAAAGAATTGCAGGAATTTATGAAGTTGGAGCTAATACAGCAGTCAGTGCCAAGCTGGATCAGATATGCAAATTCATGGAGGCTCTCAACACTCAAAACAACATTGGAGCCACAAGTTCATCATATGGAGGAGCACCAGAACCAACTCAACATGAAGAAACGGTGAATTATGTCAACAATTTCAACAGACAGGGAAACAATCCATATTCCAACACCTGCAACCCAAGGTGGAGGAATCATCCTAACCTTTCATGGAGCAACAATTCAGGTCAAAAGAACAATCCACCACTTGGATTCCAACAACAGAACTATCCACCATATGGATTCCAACAACTGAACAAAAGCCAGGAGCATGAAAAAGAACCAGTAATGGCAGAAGTCCTAACTCAGTTAAAAAGATATGAAGCTATGTTCCAAAACCAATCAGCTTCCATCAAATCATTGGAGAATCAAATTGGACAACTCGCCAATGCTCAGAGTTACAGACCGCCAGGAAATCTTCCCAGCAATACAGAACCAAATCCAAGGAATCGAGGGAAGGAGCAATGTCAAGCCATCACTTTGAAAAACGGTACTGAGATAAACAAATATGTTGGAGTTAAAGCAACAATCGAGGAAGTTCCTAAAGATGCAGTTCCACAGATGGAGGAAAAAAAAGCAAAGGAAAAAGAAGCAAAGGAAAAAGAACTAGAACAGATCACTCCACCTCCATCTTTTCCACAGCGTCTTCAGAAAAACAAACTGGACAAGCAGTTTGCTCGATTCCTGGAGATGTTCAAAAAGCTGCACATCAACATTCCATTCGCAGAAGCCTTGGAAGAAATGCCCAGTTATGTCAAATTCATGAAAGATGTTCTTTTGCGGAAATGAAGATTGGGAGACTATGAGACAATAGCATTGATGGAAGAACGTAGCGCTATCATTCAGAGGAAACTTCCCCCGAAGTTGAAGGATTCTAACAGTTTCACAGTCCCGTGCACCATTGGAGAACAATACATTGGTAAGGCTTTATGTGATTTAGGTGCTAGTGTTAATTTGATGCCTTTTTCTGTTTACAGGAAACTGCAAATTGGAGAAGCAATGCCTACCTCAGTCTCTTTGCAACTTACCGATCGGACGCTCCCATTTCCGAGAGGAGTGGTTGAAGATGTGTTGGTGAAAGTTGACAAACTCATTCTTCCAGCTGATTTCATTATCCTTTACATGGAAGAAGACAAAGATGTTCCTATCATTCTTGGGAGACAATTCTTGGCTACAGGAAGAACTGTGATCGATGTACAAAAAAGAGAATTAACCATGAAAGTTCAGGACTAAGAAGTTACCTTTAATGTTTTCAAAGCCATGAAATTTCCGAGCGATGAAAAAAAGGAAGAATGTTTCAGAATTGATGTTGTTGATAGTATCATCCAGGATACTGATACAATTCCCACAGACAAACTTGAAGCTTGCATCACCAATATGACTGACAGCGAGCTTGATGTTGAAATTCTGGAATGTATCAACTCTCTTGACAAGCCGTTTCATTTCAAGACAAAACCACCAGTGGAAAGTCTAGAACTCCCGAAAAATGAGCAAATCAAGCCCTCAATTGAAGAACCACCGCAGCTGAAGCTGAAGTTACTCCCGAGCCACCTCAGGTATGTATTTCTTGGAAACTCTTCTGAATTACCTGTTATTATTTCTTCGTCACTAACATTGGAGCAGGAAGAAAAGTTTTTTGAGAGTTTTACGAGAACACAAGAAGGCCATTGGTTGGACTATAGCAGACAGATTCGAGGCATTAGTTCATCATTTTGCATGCATAAGATCCTCATGAATGATGAGTACAAACCCATAGTGGAGCATCAACAGAGACTCAATCCAATCATGAAGGAAGTCATGAAGAAAGAAATCATCAAATGGTTGGATGCTAGCATCATTTACCCCATCTCAGATAGTAGTTGGGTGAGTCCTATGCAGTGTGTGCCGAAGAAAGGAGGAATTACTGTGGTCACTAATGAAAAGAACGAATTGATTCCGACAAGAACGATGATTGGATGGAAAGTATGCATGGATTACCGAAAGCTGAACAAAGCCACGAGAAAAGACCATTTTCCGCTACCATTTATTGACCAGATGTTAGACAGATTGGCGGGACATGAGTTCTATTGCTTTTTGGATGGATATTCAGGATACAATCAGATTGCCATTGCCCCAGAAGATCAGGAGAAAACCACCTTTACATGTCCTTATGGCACTTTTGCTTTCCGCAGGATGCCATTTGGACTATGTAATGCCCCTGCCACATTTCAGTGTTGCATGATGGCCATCTTCTCAGACATGCTGGAGCAGAGTATGTAGGTTTTCATGGATGACTTTTCTGTATTTGGAGATTCATTTGATCATTGTTTGCAAAATTTGGAACGGTATTACAAAGGTGCGAAGATACGAACCTGGTACTTAATTGGGAGAAATGCCACTTTATGGTGCAGGAAGGTATTGTTCTTGGACACCGGATCTCACAAAAGGGAATTGAGGTAGACAAAGCAAAGATCGAGACAATTGAAAAACTACCTCCACCAACATCAGTCAAAGGCATTCGGAGTTTTCTTGGACATGCAGATTTTTACAGGAGATTTATCAAAGACTTTTCCAAAATTGCAAAACCTCTTTGCAATCTTCTGGGAAAGGATGTGCCTTTCAACTTCACCAAAGAATGCCAGGAAGCCTTCGAGATCTTGAAACAGAAGCTGGTCTCTGCCCCCATCATTGTAGCACCAGACTGGACCCTTCCATTTGAAGTGATGTGTGATGCTAGTGATTTTGCTGTAAGTGCAGTTTTGGGACAACGCAAAGCAAAGATTTTCCACACCATTTACTACTCCAGCAGAACCTTGAATGAAGCTCAGCTTAACTACACAACCACTGAAAAGGAGTTGCTCGCAGTTGTGTTCGCTTTTGACAAATTCCGCTCTTATCTGTTGGGTCCCAAAGTGGTGGTCTACACAGATCATTCGGCAATTAAATATCTGATCGTGAAGAAAGATGCCAAACCCAGATTGATCCGTTGGATACTTCTTTTGCAAGAATTCGACGTGGAGATCAGAGATAGGAAATGGATAGAAAACCAAGTGGCAGATCATCTATCGAGGCTCGAGAATGGAGAAACAGCTGGCAAAGAACTGTCAATCAAAGAAATTTTTCCAGATGAACATTTATTTGCCATAAAACAACAAGATGCCCCTTGGTATGCTGACTATGTCAACTACATAGTGTCAGGAAAATGGCCGTTGGAATGGACAACTCAACAACGGAAGAAATTCTTCAAAGAAGTCAAGCATTATATTTAGGATTAGCCGTACCTATTCAAACGATGTGCTGATCAATTATTGAGACGGTGTGTTCCACATGAGGAGGTCAACAGTGTTTTACAGCACTGTCATTCATCACCATATGGCGGACACTTCAGCGGGAATAAAACTGCAGCCAAAGTCCTACAATCAGGTTTGTTCTGGCCCACTCTTTTTAAAGATGCTTATATTTTTGCTTTTCAATGTGACAGGTGCCAGAGAATGGGGAATATTTCGAGGAGAAATGAAGGACCGTTGCAAAACATTCTGGAAGTTGAGATATTCGATGTGTGGGGTATTGATTTCATGGGACCCTTTGTTCCATCATTCAGAAACTTGTACATCCTGGTTGCTGTAGACTACGTCTCCAAATGGGTCGAAGCAATTGTCTGCCATCCAATGACTCAAAAGTGGTGATCAATTCCTAAAAAAGAATATTTTCACTCGGTTCGGAACACCTCGTGCAATCATCAGCGATGGTGGTTCTATTTTTGCAACAGATATTTTGATGCACTCCTATCCAAATACGGAGTTACTCACAAGGTTGTCACACAGCCTACCACCCACAGTCAAATGGACAGGTTGAAGTTTCAAACAAGGAAATCAAAAGAATCTTGGAAAGAACCGTTGGATCAACAAGGAGGGACTGGTCTATAAAATTGGACGATGCATTATGGGCTACCGAACAGCTTACAAAACACCCATTGGTATGTCCCCATATCGATTGGTGTTTGGGAAAGCATGCCATCTGCCAGTTGAGCTTGAACACAAGGCGTACTAGGCACTAAAGAAGTTGAATTTTGATCCACAAGCTGCAGGAGAGAAAAGACTTCACCAACTCAATGAATTGGAGGAATTTCGCCTACAGGCTTATGAGAATGCCAAGTTGTACAAAGAAAAAACCAAGAAATGGCATGACCGAAAAATAGTGCACAGACAGTTGGAACCAAGGCATCAGGTGTTGTTGTACAACTCGAGGTTAAAACTTTTTCCTGGAAAGTTAAAATCAAGGTGGTCAGGTCCATTTGTGATCACTCAGGTTTTACCATATGGAGCTGTTGAGTTACTGAATCCCAATACCAACAACACATTCAAGGTTAACAGTCACCGTGTCAAATACTATGGGGAGAACCGTTGGAACGACAAAAGAAAATGTCACATTTTCAAATCCAGCCTAACGTTCGAATAGCAACGTCTAGCTGACGACATTAAACTTAGCGCTCGTAGGGAGGCAACCCATGCAATTTATGTATATATTGTGATTTGGTTTGATTTAATTTTGTGTATTTAGTTTTTGCAGATTGAGTCATTTTAACATGGAAGAAGTTCTTGCAAATCTTCACAAGCAATTTCCTTCTCTCCCTCAAAAATCTCTGATGAAAGTTTACAAAGCTCGCTTGCTGGACGGATGAGACTACTGATGATCGAAGCACGATTTCGATTAGCAAGTGAGTATTATGATTCTTGTATTTTGTGTTTACCTGGATTTGTAAGAAGCACCTATGCAAAGAAACGTAGAGCTAAGCAATGGGTGTTTGTTTCAAATGTGCACGTTGGAATTGTAATACTCGTTGTCGTTCTTTAGGAATGGTGTCTGATAATCGCGAAGACAAAATCAAATTCATTAGGAATGGCTTGAGTAAGGAGTCTTTAGATGATCTATCTTCGACTCTTGAGACGCATCCCAGTGGACATGTTCATATTGCCATTCGCAAATTACATACACAATTCAAAAAAGAAAGACAACAATTAAGTCTTGGGAATCTGACTCAAAAAGACCCTGTTTGCCAATTTATAAGAAAATTGGATGGGAAGCTTGTCCCTGACGCATAGACGTTAATCAAGTTGTAATTATTGTAAATATTATATCTCTTTGTCTTTTCCTAATAATTTTGATTTGTTTTGTTGTTTTCTTTCATTTTCTCCGACAGGATCCATACCTTTTTGACTATCACGATTTACTTTCTACTGTTTAACTAATAATTGTCATTCGGCAGATACTAGTGCTATTATTTTACTCACCATTGTCAGGTATTATAAATTCAACTCATCATTGCACATTTGAAGACATCCAAGAGTAAAACATGGAAGCCACTTCAAGGAGACGAGTTGAAAACATCTGTGTGTTTTGTGGTACTAGTGTTGGTGTTAAACCAGAATACATAGCAGCAGCACAGGAATTGGGTCGAGTCTTAGCTGCAAGGAATATGCACTTAATATATGGCGGAGGCAATCTTGGACTAATGGGGATCATTTCAAAGCCGTACAGGAAGGAGGCAGTCAAGTTCTGGGAATCATCCCAAAACCCTTGGCAGAAGCAAATCTTATTGGACCATCAAACGGAGAGGAACTAATTGTGCCAGGTATGTCTGAACGACTGGTAGAAATGATTAACCGTGCTGATGCTTTTATTACTTTTCCAAGTGGCTTGGGCACATTGGAGGAAGTTTTCATAGTGTTATCTTGGGCAAACTTGAACATACACCAGAAACCGCTTTGACTGTACAATGTTGAAGGATTTTATGATTTTCTTTGTGTGTTTTTTGATGATGCTCGGAGAAATGGTTTGTGTCAAAACCTATGAAAGATCTCCTCTATACTGCCAGAACTGCTCCGGATCTAATAGACCAACTTTTAGCTCATGAGCCACAAATTGATCCTATCCTTTCAAAGATAAATTGGTCCGAGGACGATCGTGGTAAGAGACGTCGGATTAGTTTGTATCTTAACCTTGAATTTTCCTGTAGAATTTCA
This sequence comes from Zanthoxylum bungeanum, assembly GCA_019454045.1. NCBI lineage: Eukaryota > Viridiplantae > Streptophyta > Magnoliopsida > Sapindales > Rutaceae > Zanthoxylum > Zanthoxylum bungeanum. The sequence continues at coordinate 32,546 of SKCR01054011.1, read as the reverse complement.
GCTAATCAGGTACTATCTTCTAAACTCTTCTTTAGGTTTGGGGGAGGAAATTAGTTGATCAGTATCTTATTTTTAGTTTGTGTGTTGTTTTATTTTTAGTCCAAAATTTTTCGAAAAAAATACAAAAAAATTGAAATTTTTTAAAAATTACAAAAATATTTTGCGTTTTTGAGTTTTGACTAAAAGGTGAAATTGGTGAGAGATAGCTGTGTAAGGAGTTTCCACTCCTGAGACGTATTTCAAACCTATTTCGAAACAAGTTAATTTTAGTTTATTTCCTTTTGAATTATTTAATTTGTAAATTCTCCATAAAACTGACTAAAATAGATCTTCATATGCTCAGTTGACAGGTATTATCAACATGCATAGTAACATACGGACATGAGCTGTAATTGAAAAGATTGTAATATTCAGTGCTTTAGTTTAATTGGAGGAAGCATCTCAAAAAGTGATGGAGTAAAAAAAAAAAAGCTTCTGAGATCCGGGTTAGTAAGTCTGTAAGGTTATTTTAACACCTAGTGCCCTAAAGCCAACTGGTTTGGGAGTCACTGGCCCAAAGCTCGTTACATGGACGGAAGATGCTGCAAAAATATTTATATCTAAAGTTTGGGTAATTAAGTCTGTAGGGGTGTCTTAACACCTGGTGCCCTAAAGCCAACTGGTTTGGGAGCCACCGACCCAAAGCTCGCTACATAGACGGAAGATATTGTATATAAATAAAAAATAAAATCAGAAAAAGAAAGAAAAAATCCGAAAAATCAGAAAAATTATTCCATTGCTACAAAAAGGTGTGAAGTCTGATTGAACTTTAGGACAAAAATATTACCCTCTTATCAATTACACTTATGACTGTTGTGGGTAAAAATGAGTTGGTTAATACTTTGTTAGCTGTGTATATGGAGAATGGTAAATATAATCGGAGAATTTACTTATTCGGTAATTTAGAAAGAAACAAAACAACTAGTAACTTGGAGTAGAAGTTTCACTTGATAGTCACTAACTTCTTTTTCTCTTTTCTTCTCTTGTCTTTTTGCTTTTGTGTGCATTAGTTTTACTACCTTTTTACTTTTGTAAAATATTTGTGGGTATCGTTGCTGTAAGCCCTCACGAGACTATAACTCGTCCACTAGAGACACCTAGGGGTTTAAAGGCTTGTTGCATATGCTAAATGCAACCGTGATCCCTACGAAAGTGGCTTAATTTAATTTAATTTTTATTTTGTTGTTTTGCTCGAGGACTAGCAAAATGTTAGGTTTGGGGGTGTGATGAGCGGAAAATATATCAATATTTACCGCCCCTTTAACTTAATATTTTGTTTAGTTTCTCGGATTTGATGAACGTTTTGATGTGTTTTAGTTTAATTTGCAGATAAAATAATATCGGGTCTCAATGAAATCATTTAAGACGAAATATGGGTCAAATAAGGGCAATTATTGGACTTGATATTTTAATTTTGGAGATTGGAAACTTGAAAGGGCGTTTTAACGAAGTGCAGTTTTGGAAATTCCAATTTTGTGCATCTGTCATATTTTAGGCATAACTCTTCACTCCGATATCGGATTGAGCTGATTCAAGTTCCAGATTAAAGAAGACTCAACGATCTACAGCTTTGAAAGACAAAATAATTTCTAATTATGAATATTTCATGCCCGAAATTGATGAACCATATAGAAGTGTGTTGTGTGTAATTATTAAAGTCACTTTCAATCATTTTCAAAGAAAAAAATAAATTAATAAATAAATAATAAAAAATATCAAATCATCACCAACATGAAAAGAAATTAGTGGAGCAATTAGTGGAGCAATTAGTGGAGCAATTAATAATTGATTTGGTGGATGATTTGATGGAGGCAAAATTTTCGTATAAATACCAAGCCATTTCATTTGTAAAATTCATACTTTCTTCTTTGAAATTCCTAATGAATAAATAAGAAGATTGTATCTTGTTTGTTATTTACAGCTTCCAGTAATTAATTTCCACTTTCACACTTTCTTTTCTTTACTTTTCAGTTTTTACTTTCGCAATTTACTTTTACGCACAAACCTTTTCTTCTTTACTTTTGCAGTTTTTATTTTTCAAGCAATGAGGAGGTAACTCCCCTCTTGCTGGGGTAAAATGTAAAGCTTTTATAATTGCTATCTAGATTAATCTCCCTTAAATATAAAATATAAACTATTTAAAACCTGACTTAATGGATACCGCTATATTGGCCAGTTGGAAATTAATTATAAATTGGTTTTAACCTGACTAAGTATGGATACCGCCTGGTTGGTCGGTAGGTAATTAATTATTAATTTGACTTAATCAGGATACCGCCTATATGGCTGGTTGGTAATATATCACGCAAAGTTAATATATTATATTAAGGGAGATATCTAAAATAGTAGTAATAAAAGTTGATCCTCTAACCCCCAACATTTTCTTTTATTGTACTTTTACTTTATTTAATTTCAGCAATTTACTTTTTAGCAATTTACTTTCAGTAATTTACTTTTTACTTTTTACTTTTACTTTTACTTTATTTACTTTTCAACAATTTACTTTTCAGTATTTAATTTTTAGTATTTTACTTTATGTTTTTTATTTTTTACTACTTGTAAATATGTTTCGTAATTAAGCCAGTTATCTAGGGTTGTGATGAAATCCAATATCACCGTTTTATAAGGGTTAGATTATAGGTTGAGTAATTTAAAGATTTATTTATTGAGTCTTAATCTTAATGCTTTTTATTAACTGGCCATTAATAAAATTGATTAGGTAAACTTAAAATGAACTAGACATAGGGATTTTAAGTTTAAGACCTTAGACTCAATAACCCTTAATAGATTTCCTTACAGGATAGGAATATACCTGTCGGGCGGGGGTATCCATAATTGGAACTCAAACTCAATGAATCTAGGTAATTTGGTTGACATAGACATATGGTTCAATTGGATTATACTAGGTATTTGTAATTGACCATCGGAAGAGGCTTTTACATAATTTAGTGTTTCAGGTTAATAAATCAATATTTTACCCAACTATAAGATAACCACTTCATCTTTTAAATAATATTGGAATAAATCACAACCCTGGATAGTTTTTATAATTTGAATTTCCACCAATCTACTTTCGCAAATTTTATTTACTTGTTTTTAAATTTAGAATCATCACCTTTTCAAATCAATCAATCAATCTATTAGATACCAGTAATCATTTGGCCTCGTAAAAATTAATAGATAAGGTTTTAAGTCCTCGTGGGATCGATACTTTTTATACTACTTGAACGATACGTGCGCTTGCGTTAACGCGTGTGTTAGCACCGGTCATATGTTACTATGCATATTGATAATACCTGCCAACTGAGCATATGAAGATCCATTTTAGTCAGTTTTATGGAGAATTTACAAATTAAATAATTTAAAAGGAAATAAACAAAAATTAACTTATTTCGAAAATAAGTTTGAGATACGTATCAGGAGTGGAAACTCCTTACTCATCTATCTCTCACCAAATTCACATTTTTAGTCAAAATAAAAACAAAAACGCAAAATATTTTTGTAATTTTTCAATTTTTTCAATTTTTTTTTTGTATTTTTCGAAAAATCTTGGACTAAAAATAAAATCAACACAAATTAAAAACAAGATACTAATTAACTAATTCCCTCCCCAAAATCTAAATGAGATATTGTCCCCAATGTCTTAAACAGTAAAAAAAGAGTTTAGAAATTAGTACTTGGTTAGCTGAATTTGACAATTGCTGTTTTATAAAATTACCGATTAAGATATAAATTCAATCTATGCCTCTTTCCATGATCGCTATCAAACTGGTTCAACTTGGAAACAATGGGGTCTATTTTTAGTTCATAGGCTAAGAGTTGGTGATTAATTCATCGGCCTTTCTTGCTGTTAGGAATATGTCTTTTACAGGTTTTGAGATAAGCCCAAGTTTGTTAGCATCTGCAAGAAAGACAAAAAGAAAATCAAAAAATTCATCCACGTTAAATAATCCAATGGATTTCTTGTGGATTAAAATTTGCCCATGATGCCGCAGTGAATATTTCTTCCAACATGCCAAGTCTGTCTGGTAAAGCAATGAAGGCGTCAGCGTGATTGACCATTTCAATGAGTTGTTCAGACATGTTTGGGACAATACATTCCTCTCCGTTTGAGTTCCCGATGAGGTTTGTCTCTGCTAATGGTTTTGGAATGATTCCCAAAACATGGCTGCCACCTTCTTGTACGGTTTTTGAAACGCATCACATTAACCCAAGATTACCACCACCATATACTAAGTACATGTTTCATTCAGCAATAACTCTCCTCAATTCCTTTGTGGCCTCCATAAATTCTGATTTTGTCCCAGAGTTAGATCCATAAAACACACATATATGAGTAACTCGTCGCTTGGAAGTGGTTTCCATTTTTCTCTTATCTGAATTTTTATCTGGATGTGTATCAGAGAAGAATGACGAGTTGAATTTATAGATCCTGAAATGGGTGATTAATAATAGCACTAGTACCTGTCAAATGACAATGAACGTTAAAATAAATCGTGAAAGTCAAAAAGTATAGATCTTGTCGGCGAAAATAAAAAAAAAGTAAATCAACGCAATTATTAAGGCAACAGAATTATGTACGCAATACGCCACTCGTTTGATATATAAATCCATTAGGATACGTCTCAAGAATCCATTCCTTACTCAGCCATCACTAATGACTTAAATCTCATCTTTGTGATTGCCAAACACCATTCATCCTTAAATGCTCCGTTTGTGCTTTCCCCTACAAAAATAACACACAAAATTAAAAATTCTACAACATGTATACACAAAATATGAAAATAGAAATTACAACAAATTACATGGGTTGCCTCCCTGCTAGCGCTAAATTTAACGTTGTCTTGCTCAAATGATTCCCCCCAGTAGTGCTTGACACGTTTGTTTTTAACCTTGAATGTTTTGTTAGAATGAGGATCATGTATCTCAACAGCTCTGTCTGGTAAAACCTTGGTAATCACAAATGGACCTTACCACCGTGATTTTGGCTTCCAGGAGAATGATTTGTTCAACAGTATCTTCTACCCTGGTTCCAGTTGTATGCGCACTGACTTATTATCATGTCTTTTCTTGGCATTTTCTTTGTACAATTTGGCATTCCCAAAAGGCTGTATGTGAAATTCCTCCAATTCGTTGAGCTGGTGGAACTGTTTCTCTTCTGTTGCTTGTAGGGCAAGACTTGGTTTTTTTAGTGCACAAGAGCTTTATCCTTAGTCTCCACAGGCAATTGACAAGTTTTAATTTTGTCAGTAGAACTTTGCATTGCGTCAGAGTTCTGTATGGTATTGTGTATCACATCAAGTCTGAAACATTCCTCTTTCTTTTCATCATCTGGTAAATTCATGGCCTTGAAAACATTGAATGTTACTTCTTGGTCCTATACCCTCATGGTCAGTTCTCATTTTTGTACATCAATAATGGTTCAACCTGTAGTCAATAATAGTCTCTCGAGGATTATCGGCACATCTGCGTCTTCCTCCATATCAATGACAATAAAATCTGCTGGGAAAATGAATTTGTCAACTTTGACAAGTACGTCTTCAATTACACCTCTCGAAAATACGAGTGTTCTATCAGCAAGTTGCAGAGAGACTGAAGTGGGCATTGCTTCTCCAATCTGCAGTTTCCTGAAAATAGAAAAAGGCATCAAGTTAATACTCGCACCTAAATCACATAAAGCACTACCAAAGTTATGTTCTCCTATGATGCAAGGAATGGTGAAACTGCCAGGGTCTTTCAACTTTAGGGGAAGTTTCCTCTAAATGATGGCGCTGCATTCTTCTGATAATACTACTGCCTCGTAATCTCCCAATCTCTGCTTTTGTGAAAGGATGTCTTTCATGAATTGGGCATAACTGGGCATTTGTTCCAAGGCTTCTGGAAATGGAATGTTGATGTGCAGCTTTTTGAACACCTCCAAGAATCGAGCAAACTGCTTGTCCAGTTTATTTTTTTGAAGACGCTGAGGAAATTGTGGAGGTGGAGTGATCTGTTCTAGTTCTTTTGCTTCTTTTTCCTCCATCTGTGGAACTGCATCTTTAGGAACATCCTCGACAGTTGCCTTGATTCCAACATCTTTGTTGAGTTCATTACCATTTTTTAACATGATGGCATGACACTGCTCCTTCCCTATGTTCCTTGGATTTGGTCATGTATTGCTGGGAAGATTTTCTGGTGGTCTATAATTCTAAGCATTGGCCAGTTGTCCAATTTGATTCTCCAGTGTTTTGATAGAGCTGATTGGCTTTGAAACATAGCTTCATATATTTTTAACTGAACTAGCACTTCTGCCATTACTGGTTCTTTTTCACACTTCTGGCTTTGCTGATGGAATTCTGGTGGTGGATAGTTCTTTTGTCCTGAATTATTGTTCCATGAAAAGTTAGGATGATTCCTCCACCCTGGGTTGTAGGTGTTAGAATATGGATTGTTCCTCTGTTTGTTGAAATTGTTGACATAATTCATCGTTTCTTTAGGTTGGGTTGGCTGTGGTGCTCCTCCATATGTTGAATTTTTGCCTCCAGAGTTGCTTTGAGTACTGAGAGTCTCCATGAATTTGCAAATCTGATCCAACTTGGCACTGACTGCTGTATTGGCTTTAACTTCATAAATTCTTGTAATTCTTTGAATCATGCTCCTTTCTGTTGGCCACAAGGAATTTTTGTTGGACATCTCTTCAATTAGGTCTCAGGCTTGATCTTCTCCTTTTGACATCAAAGCTCCTCCAGCAGCAGCATCAATTGTGGTTCTCATCAGTCCAGAGAGTCCATTACAGAAAGTTTGGACTTGAAGCCATTTAGGAATCTCATGGTGAGGACATTTCAAGAGCAAATCCTTGTACCTTTCCCAAGCTTCGTAAAGGGATTCTGAATCTTATTGTACAAAAGATGTGATGTCATTCCTCAGTTTTGCTGTTCTGGCTGGTGGAAAGTACTTTGCAAGGAATTTGGTGACTAGAGTGTTCCACGTTGTGATGGAACCAGCTGGTAGTGAATGTAGCCAAGCTTTTGCTCTGTCTTTCAAGGAATATGGAAAAAATCGCAGTCTCATTGCTTCTTCAGCTCCTCGGTTGTAATTGAAAGTGCCACAAATTTCCAGGAAGTTGCTGATGTGGGCATTAGGATCTTTAGTTGTATTCCCCCGAAATTGAACTGACTGCTGAATCATCTGAATGTAAGTTTTGATGTCACCCGTATTTGATGGTAAGAGAGGAAGGACAATACAAGAAATGAGGCCATCTACCACCAGAATGGTTCTGTCTCGATTGGGAATTGGTGGCGTAACCTCCAAAGGTTCAGGTTCCATTTTAACAATCGCTTCTTGGCCTTATCGCCTTTCTCTTCTCAACTGTCTGATGGTTCTTTCATTCTCAAGGTCCAGTGGATGAATTTCAAAGCTTCTGGCTCGTCTCATGAAGTGTCTGAGAACCTGAAACAAGTGAAAATAAAAACAATAAGTGAAAAAAAATTAGATACAAGTAATGAATCTAACCCCTAAACTAATAGTAAAAGATAAATAAGTCCCCGACACGGTGCCAAAAACTCGACCAGTGCTTACACACGCGTATAATGTAAACGCACGTATAGTTCAAGTAGTATAAAAAGTATCGATCCGACGAGGACTTAATACCTAACCTATTAATTTTTATGAGGCCAAATGATTACTTGTATCTAACAGATTGGTTGTTTTAATTTGGAATTGTGACTTACAAATTAATTTAAAAACAGGTAAATAAAAATTGCGTAAACTTAGATTGATGAAAATTCAAATTTATAAAAACTATCCAAGGTTTTGATTTATTCCAATATTATTTAAAGATGAAGTGATTATCTTATAGTTTTTGTAATATATTAATTTATTAACCTGGAACACTAAATTATGTAAAAGCCTCTTCCGATGGTCAATTACAAATACCCAGTTTAACCCAATTGAACCATATGTCTATGTCAACCAAATTATCTGGATTCATTAAGATTAAGTTCCAATTATGGCTACCCCCGCCCGACATGTATATTCCTATCATGTAAGGAAATCTATTAAAGGGTTATCTATCTTCAAGGAAGATCATGGGCTATTGAGTCTAAGGTCTTAAACTTAAAATCTCTATGTCTAGTTCATTTTAAGTTTACCTAATCAATTTTATTAATTGCCAGTTAATAAAAAGCATTAAGATTAAGACTAAATATATAAATCTTTATATTACCCAAACTATAATCTAACCCTTATAAACCGGTGATATTGAAATTCATCACAACCCTAAATAACTAACTTAGTTATGACACATAACTAGGGCTAATGAAAACTTAAAAGACATAAAGTAAAATGCCGAAAGGTAAATGCGGTAAGTAAATAATGAAAAGTAAAATTACAAAAAGATAAAATGCTAAGGTAAAATGAATTACTTTTACTAATTACTATTTAGATATCTCCCTTAATATAATATATTAACTTGTGATAATTTTACCAACCAGCCATATAGGCGGTACCCTGATTAAGTCAAATTAAGTTCAACCAGCCATAAAGGCGGAACCAAAATAAACCTGCCATATAGGCGGTAAGAAAGTTAAATTACCAACCGACCAATCTGGCGGTATCCTTATTAGGTCCAATTTTAAATAGTGAAAATATTATATTTAAGAGAGATTAATCTAACTAGCTAAAGTAAAATAATTACATTTCACCCTAGCAGTGGGAAGTTACCTCCTCATGGTTGAATAGTAAAACTGTAAAAGTAAAAAGGTAAAAATAAATTACTATTATTATTACAAAAGTAAAATTATTATTACTATTACAGATTTAAAATTAATTACAAAACTGAAATTAGAAGAAACTAAGAAGAGAACTCTCTATTTACATCAGAGAACTCAGAGAGAATGGTATATTTGAAACTGAAATCTCGAGCTCTATTTATAGTCCTCGGTTGGCTTCCGACGTCGCGACGCCTAACTTCTTTGGCGTCGCGACGCCAGCACCTTTTGGCATGGCAAGCCGAGAGCACGACACGTGGTGATTTTAGATAAGGGATAAGGTGACACGTGGAAGGCGGCTGGCTGCTCAATAATTATGCTGACATGGCGCTGATGTGGCGACATGTGGCGAAAGCGATTGTCGGCACCGTAGGATTACGACATGTGGCACGTTGTGATTTGTTGATGATGATGTGGCGATGACTTGACAATTTGACTTGGTCAACAGCTGAGGAGGACGATGACGTGGCTGACACTTGGAGTAACACGTGGCGACACCTGGCGATGGCGATTGTCGGCACCATAAGATGATAGCACGTGGCATGGCGCACGTTAGCAAAGTCAAACTTCTCAGATTCTGACTCATTGACCCGGCGCATGTTAACAAGACTCGGCGCACGTTAGGCGTCGCGACGCTGAAGACTTGGCGTCGCGACGCTGGAAATTTACCAAAATGCCTTTTTTCTAAATTTTCACTGTTTTGCTTCAAATCACCTCCAGAATGTCCTGAAACTTTATTTATCTACAAAATAACAGAAAACACATCAAAATATCACAAAACTTAAGACACTATACAAAATATTAGGTTAAATGAGTGGGAAATAGTGATAGATTTACCACTCATCACTAATGTGCCCATATCCTTCACATTCATATCACTGGGCACCACGGGATCTACTATCCCTATCCTCTCTAGACTCACTCCTAATATGCCTAATCTCTTTATGCTTATTCTCTCTGTCCCTATTACTGCTATGGCTATTATTCTTAAGTTTAAGAAATTTCTTAAACTTCTTTGCAAACAAGGTCAGATCATGATCCATAATGGTATCAATATCACTAGACGAATCATGCACAACTTCCTTAGCGATTTTCATCGCAAATGTTTTTGGCTCTCTATAACCAGGAAGCTTTTTCTCATAAACTTATAGTTTTCCTACGAGTTCTTCTAAATCATGCTTATCGAGGTCATTACTTTCCTCGATGGCGGTAATCATGGGTAAGAATTTATCAGGAATGGACCTAAGGAATTTTCTAACTATCCTATTGGTAGGTATAGTCTCACCTAGGTTAAAACTAGAGTTAACAATATCGTTAATCTCAACATAAAACTCATCAAAGGTCTCATCATCTTTCATATGGGCGGCCTCAAACCTAGTTGTTAAATCTTGGAGTCTATTATTTTTAACAGACAATGTGTATGTTAGTGTTCCTAGAACATGCCAAGGATCTATTAAGCAAGAATATGTGTGAATAAGATCATTAAAAGGTGCGGAATGACTTACAATGATCAGATTTGATATTGAAAAATTTGTGTTGTGTTTTTAAGCTCCAAGCTTCAAGTGATGATTCCAACCCTTGAGTTAGTTTCCCTATCACCTAAGATGACTCCTTGAAGTGCTAGCTAGTTTGATCTTACAAAAAAATCAAAAAGAGGAGAGGAGGACATTCACGCCCATATTAAGGTTTTTTGTGTTTTTGTTTTGCCTTGTATATTGTGTTGGAAGAAACAAGCATTTTATTTTGTTAAAGGGTTTTTACCCTTTTTACCCAAAATCAAGTGGTTGGGCTTTTGCTTTCACCAAAATCAAGTGGTTGGAAAGTAAGTGGTTCTGGCATAAATGTCAACCACTTTCTCAACAACCACTTCACACATGTGAAGTGGGCCCCACCCTTTTTGAATTCAAAATTTAAAAGGTCTCTACGAATATTTACCGTTGCTCGGATCCGTTTAATCCAATTAAATGAATTTTCATCGTTAAATAATTAAATCTAATTTAATTAAATAACGATGCCTTGTAAATATATTACGAATGCCATTTACAAATTAATTCTAAATTAACCTGTTCGCTCGTATTAAATTCCGACTTTAATTTCGTATTGAAATCTAATTCCAATTAATATATCCGATATATTAATTTTAGCCCATGTAAATAAATTAAATAAAAAATCCAATTTAACTATTAAATTTATTTACCGATTAATTCCAAATTAATCGTGTTCTCTCTCTTCCAAACACATTTAATCCAAGATTAAATAATACCTCAATTAATCCCATATTAATTTTCTCTCTCTTAATTAATCCCAGATTAATTCTAATCGAGTCAACTGTCATCGGTGAATCTTTGGGAAGTGACCCAAGAGACCTCTGGATATGTTGGCAGTAAATCCGGTTGTCGGACTATACGAGCAAGTGCGTACCTCGTACCACATGCCTACCGATTTACAAGACATGGTTGACTTCTAGCAAAACACTGTGCATTCCCAATTCTCCAGAAATATTCTTAATAGAATATATAATCTTTTTCCAGACGTAGTATACGTAGTATTACATATAGCGATCTAGTATCGGATGTTACATGCAAGGTCTGGGGATGGAATAGTGTATGCTCGATACAAAGCATATATCGGATCATAAGCAACTAGTCTCTTTAATCAGATAATCATGACCTTGTCACATTATCTTGATGGTTGCAACACATTAGAGTACCAGTTCTGTATCCTTGCATGATCATCATCTCCATATGACTGAACTGATACTTCCATCTTGACATCACACCCAATACACTACGATTCTCAATAAACCTATAATAGGCGTACACAGAATCTGTTAAAGTCCTGGATGACCAAAACCAAAGCTTATTGATTGCCACAAGTATTAGCGATGCAAGTCTCAAGTTAAGACCAAATAAACCTACCCTGATTCGGATTCCCATAGACACATAGTCATACTACCAATGGGATTCTGATTGGTCTATCCAGAGCGAAGCTGTTTCCGTACCATCGGTAAACATAACCTCTCATCACACTTGCATAAGTATCCAATACTTAAATATATGAGAACTATGTTGTTACGCTTCTATAACACGCACAAGTGCAATACTAGTCTATTTCGTATTATCGATGTCCAGTCTCGATAATACTATGACTAGGGATATTTAATGATTAAACCTTAGTGGATTGATACTATCTCATATCTTATTAATCCGGAACTAATCATAAGGACTTTTATCATTTTAATATCAAAGTAATAAAATTATGAAATGATAAAATGTAATTTCCATTGTCACATAGTTAGTTTGTACAAAAACCACAGTGTCTTTTACAAAAAGTGATGTTATGGGTCCTAATTGTCCAACAATCTCCCACTTGGCCTATAGCCAGTCACTCAAGCATCTAACACCTAAAATATGTACATGTCGCTCAAACTTTTACTGTGAAATAGCTTTCATCAGCGGATCTGTAATGTTGTCATCTGATGCGACCTTCTCGATCTTCACATCGCCACGGTGTATGATCTCACGAATCAGATGGAAACTTCAAAGAACATGTTTGGACCATTGATGAGATTGCGGTTCCTTAGCCTGCGCTATAGCCCCGTTATTGTCACAATATAATAGAACGGGCTCAGCTGCTCATGAAACTACTCCTAATCCAATTAGGAATTTACGGATCCAAACTACCTCTTTTGCTGCTTCAGTGTTGGGTTTCTCTTAGGTCCCAAGGATCGATTTCAAGTAAGAAACTCATGTGCGAATACTCAAAGAAGTTGCAGAATACTTACAATGATCGGTTGAGCGATGTGACGAAGAACAAAACTTTTCTTCTCCCTCCAAGTAGCTCTCGGCTTTATCTTCATTTTGTGCTCCTTGGATTCGTCCAAGCTCCAAGCTTGGGTGTGAATTCCATGCCCACGAGTGGGTTTCCCTATCACCTTCGTAAGACTCACTTGAGTGCTAGCTCTAGGTAATATTGCCACAAAATCACCTTGAAACTTCTTCCATGGCTCTCGCCATTTTGAAGAAAATTTGGGGCGTGAGAGGAGAGAAGAGAGTAGTATGTAAAAGTTGGTTCAATTTTGTGTTTATTGATTTCTAAAACTAATACCAAAAATTTAAATCCAAAAGTACAAAGGCAATAAAGCCTTCCAAACACTTCCATCACTATTCACATCACTCAAAACTGACATGTTGTCAATCACTCAAAGTGACTAATGATTTGACACTTGATGTGACTTGCGGGCCCCACTTCGATTCTTAATGTAAGTTGTTCTACAAACACTCCCGGACTCGGGTTCGCTAATTCCGAATTAACGAATTTTTCGTTGCGTTGTAATTAAATCTAATTTAATTAAATAATTATGCCTAGCAAAATTACTATTCACATCGCTAACGAATTAATTCTAAATTAACTCGTTCGCCCGAATTAAAATCTAATTTCAATTCCGTGTCGAAATCCAATTTCGAATAATATATCAAATATATTATTTTATCGATTAATTCCAAATTAATCGTTCTCTCTCTTTAAATAATATTTTATCCTAGATAAAATATCTCTGTAATTAATCCCAGAATAATTTTCTCTCTTATCCAATTAATCCTAGATTAATAAAGTGCTAGTCATATGTCATCGGTGAATCTTCGGGAAGCGACCCATGAGATCCCCAGATAAGTTGGCAGTAAATCTGGTTATCGGACTATCCGAATATTTACGTACCTGGTACTACATTTTTACCGATTTAGAAGACAAAATTGGCTTCTAGCAAAGCGTCATGCCTACCCAATTCTCCAGAAATATCCTTACAGGAATATATAATCTATATCAGGCGTATGGAAAATACATGGATTCAAGCATCAAATGAAGCATGTAAGTATTTTACATCTTTTCCTTCTTGCAATTTTCATTTTTGAACATGATTTCTTCCCCCCAAAATTCGAAACTTTGAACCCTAGAATTTGGGGGGTTTTCTAATTTTAGATTTGGTAGAAGTTATGGCATGATTAGGCTGTTGTTTGGTGGAGGTATAACATCGTTATAACTTTCATATTGATTGAATGTACATGATGAGCTTGGAGAGGCTTTTGGCCGAAACTATGAGGATGAATGTGAGTGGTGATTTTGTTGATTTGTTGACTTGTTAATATTGAATGAGTGTTGTATGATGATATGAACATAAAATAATTTGTTTGGTTTGATTGGAATGGAAAATGCAAAAGTAGTAAATTGGTCAGTTTTTTTTTTAAAATAGTAGGTTTGGTTTGTACTCTGATGTGCGTGGCCTTGGAAGAGGAATTAGCAAAAGTGTAAAACATAAAACTTGTTGCTTTATGTCTTATATATATATATATATATATATATATATATATACATATCTGTAAAATGGTTTTGTGAAATATTGAGTATTGGAAAAGTTATAGCATGAAGATTGGGGTTGGGTCTGTCAGATTTTCATGTAGGCAGCTAGCTGTAAATCAATTAATATGAGGACCTTAGGAGCTGAATTAGGCTAAGTGGTAAGTATGAATTTTGTATATTTAGATGTTAAATAAATGCCTGTAAAGTGGTTCTTCAATTGGAATTAAATTTCTCCTGAAATGATGAAGAAACTGAGACCTGTTCAGGTAGTAACACTGTTGGAAAGCATGGCAAAAAATAATAAGTTCTGTTTTATGGTTTGATCAAGTTTGATATATGTTTGTAGGGATGGTTTGCATGATTTGATGATGGCTTGATGATGAATAATGCGTATGCGGATGAATGTTCATGCATAATAATGAAAATGAATTGAAAAGTGCTAAACTTGAAAATATATATATTGGCTGAATTAGGTAATAATGGAATGGGGTTTGTGTCTTTATGAATTGGAATAACGATTGGTAGTAATAAAGGTATATGCTAATGCATTGTTTGATTACTTGTGAAGTAGATGATGAATGTGTGTTAATGATGAATGCATAGGGAAAACAAAGTGCATGATATGATAAAGTTAATGAGTATTCTGACATTGATGAGTTTAATATACTTGTGAATTAAAGGAATTGGAGTTGGTGTGTACATGCTTTGGATACCTGATGGTGACAATAGAAGGTATCAAACTCGGATAACGTTGGAGTCCAGGTAAGTACACTATGTGATGATTTCCTTGGGTTGTTTTGATATTGAAGGGTTAGAGTTAAGATAAGTTTGAAAATCGGGATAAGAAATTGACAATGAACATGATAGGTCGTTCTAGAGACTCCACATAGAAAGAAATTGTTTAGATTAAAAAAATATGCAAAATTTTGAGACTTGGGCAGTAAACCCTAGAATTTGAGATTTGGGAATGTATACCTAAGTGTAATTATAGATATGTTTTATCGTGTTATAGAAATGATACTTGGTAATAGAAATGAAAATTGGGATTAGACAAAGATTTAACAAATACGAGATAATGAATGCATAATTGGACATTTAATGTAAACTCGGAAATTAAAAAAATAAAAATAAATAGACTGTGAAAGTAGAACTTGATTGGAGTTACGAATGCAAGAATATGGTGTTAAGACACCCCTACGGACTAAATTACTCAGACTTTATATATATATATTTTTGCAGCATCTTTGATCCATGTAGCGAGCCTTGGGCCAATGACTCTCAAACCAGTTGGCTTTAGGGCACTAGGTGTTAAAACACCCTTACAGACTTAATAACTCGGATCTCAGTTTTTTTAACTCCATAACTTTTATGAGATGCTTCCTCCAATTAAGCTAGAGCACTGAATATTACAATCTTTTCAATTACAGCTCATGTCTGTATGTTACTATGCATATTGATAATATCTGTCAACTGAGCATATGAAGATTCATTTTAGTCAGTTTTATGGAGAATTTAAAAATTAAATAATTCAAAATGAAATAAACAAAAATTAACTTGTTTCGAAAATAGGTTGAAATACATCTCAGAAGTGGGAACTCCTTACACAGCTATCTCTCACCAATTTCACCTTTTTAGTTAAAATAAAAACACAAAAACATAAAATAATTTTGTAATTTTTGAAAATTTTTCATTTTTTTATATTTTTCGAAAAACTTTGGAATAAAAATGACACAATAAAAAAAGATACTATTAGTTATTCCCATCCCTCAAACCTAAATGAGACATTGTCCCTAATGTCTTAAACAGTAGAAAACGAGTTTAGAAGATAGTACCTGGTTAGCTGAAATTCTACAGGAAAATTAAAGGTTAAGATCCAAGTTAATCCGACGCCTCTTACCACGATCGTTCTCGGACCAATTTATCTTAGAAATGATAGGGTCAATTTGTGGTTCATATGCTAAGATTTGGTCAATAAGATCCGGAGCAGTTCTGGCAGTAAAGAGGAGTTCTTTCATAGGTTTTGTCACGAACCCATTTCTCCAGACATCATCCAGAAATACATAAATAAAATCATAATATCCCTCAACGTTGTAAAGTCCAAGCGGTTTCTAGTGTATGTTCAGGTTCACCCAAGATAACACTGTAAGAATTTCCTCCATTGTTCCCAAGCCACCTAGCAAAGAAATAAAAGCATCAGCATGATTAATCATTTCTACCACTCGTTCAGACATACCTGGCATAAATAGTTCTTCTTCGTTTGATGGTTCAATAAGATTTACCTCCGCCAAGGGTTTTAGAATGATTCCCAAGACTTGACTCCTTCTTCTTGTACGGCATTTGAAACGATCCCCATAAGTCCAAGATTGCCACATCCATATACTAGGTGCATATTCCTTACCGCTAAGTATTGTGGTTTAACACCAACACTAGTACCGCAAAACACACAGATATTTTCAACTCGTCATCTTGAAGCGGCTTCCATGTTTAACTCTGGATGTCTTCAAAAGTGCAATGATGAGTTGAATTTATAACACCTGAAAAATGGTGAGTAAAATAATAACACTAGTACCTGCCAAATGATAATTATTAATTAAACAGTAAAATAAATTATGATATTCAAAAAGGTTTGGATCATGTCGGAGAAAATAAAAGAAAACAACAAAACAAATCACAATTATTAGGAAAATACAAAGAGATATAATATGTACAAGAAACTTAATGGCTTGATTGACGTCTATGCGTCAGGGAAAAGCTTCCCATCCAATTTTCTTATAAATTGACAAACAAGGTCTTTTTGAGTCAGATTCTCGAGACTTAACTGCTGTCTTTCTCTTAGAAATTGTGTATGTAATTTGCGAATGGCCGTATGAACATATCTACTAGGATGCGTCTCAAAAGTCGAAGATATCTCATTTATAGACTCTTTACTCAAGCCATCCCTAATGAATTTAATTTTGTCTTCACGATTATCAGACACCATTTCTAAAGAATGACAGTGAGTATTGCAATTCCAGCGTGCACATTTGTAACAAACACTCATTTGCTTAGCTTTACATTTCTTTGCATAGGTGCTTCTTCCAAAACCAGACAGATGTGAAATAAAAAGGATCAGAGGACTCACCTGCCAATCGGACCCTTGTTTCGATTACCCAACGAATGTTATTAGGAATACCTTTGATCTTCAGTAGTCTCATCCTTCCAAGCGAGCTTTGTAAACTTTCATTAGAGATTTTTGAGGGAGATAAGGAAATTACTTATGAAGATTTACGAGACTTCTTCCATTTTGAAATAACTTAATCTGTAAAAACTAAACACATAAAATTAAATCACACCAAATCACAATTTATACACAAATATTGCATGGGTTGCCTCATTGCTAGCGCTAAGTTTAACGTCGTCAGCTAGACGTTACTACCTGAACGTTATGCTGGATTTAGAAGTGTGACACTTTCTTTTTATCGCTCAAATTATTCTACCCAGTAGTGCTTGACACGCTGACTGTTAACTTTGAATGTGTTGTTGGTATTGGGATCCAGTAACTCAACAACTCCATATGGTAAAACCTGAGTAATCACAAATGGACCTGGCCACCTTGATTTCAACTTCCCAGGGAAAAGTTTCAACCTCGAGTTGTACAACAACACCTGCTACCTTGGTTCCAACTATCTATGCACTATTTTCGATCATGTCATTTCTTGGTCTTTCTTTGTACAATCTGGCATTCTAGTAGGCCTGTAGGTGAAATTCCTCCAATTCATTGAGTTGGTGAAGTCTTTTCTCTCATGCAGCTTGTGGATCAAGATCCAACTTCTTCAGTGCCCAGTACGTCTTGTGTTCAAGCTCAACTGGCAGATGGCATGCTTTCCCAAACCCCAATCGATATGGGGATATACCAATGGGTGTCTTGTAAGCTGTTCGGTAGGTCCATAATGCATCATCGAGTTTTGTAGACCAGTCCCTCCTTGTTGATCCAATGGTTCTCTCCAAGATTCTTTTAATCTCCCTATTTGAAACTTCAACCTGTCTATTTGACTATGGATGATAAATAGTGGCAACCTTGTGAGTAACTCCGTATTTAGATATAAGTGCATCAAAATATCTATTGCAGAAATGTGTGCCACCATCGCTGATGATTGCCCGAGGTGTTCCGAACTGAGTGAATATATTCTTTTTAAGGAATTTGATCACCACTTTTAAATCGTTGGATGGTAGTGCAATTGTTTCGACCCATTTGGAGACGTAGTCTACAGCAACTAAGATGTACAGGTTTCCGAATAATGGAACAAATGATCCAATGAAATCAATTCCCTACACATCGAATATCTCCACTTCCAGAATAATTTGCAATGATCATTCATTTCTTCTCGAAATATTCTCTGTTCTCTGGCAATTGTCACATTGAATAGCAAAAAGATAAGCATCTTAAAAAGAGTGGGCCAGAATAAACCTGATTGAAGGACTTTTGCTGTAGTTTTATCCCCGCTGAAGTGTCCGCCATATGGTGATGAATGACAGTGCTGCAAAACACTGTTGACCTCCTCATGTGGAACACACCGCCTAGTAGTTGATCAGCACAACGTTTGAACAGGTATTGTTCATCCCAAATATAATGTTTGACTTCTTTGAAGAACTTCTTTCGTTGCTGAGTTGTCCATTCCAATGGCCATTTTCCTGATATAATGTAATTGACATAGTCAGCATACCACGGGACTTCCTACGGTTTCATGGAAAACACATGTTCATCTGGAAAAGTTTCTTTGATTGACAGATCTTTGCCAGCTCTTTCTCCATTCTCGAGCCTCGATAAGTGATCTGTCACTTGGTTTTCTGTCTTTTTCCTGTCTCGAATCTCCACGTCGAATTCTTACAGAAAAAGTATCCAATGGATCAATCTGGGTTTGGCATCTTTCTTTGCGATTAAATATTTGATTGTTGAATGATCTGTGTAAACCATCACTTTGGGACCCAGCAGATAAGAGCGAAATTTGTCAAAAACAAACACAACTGTAAGTAACTCCTTTTCAGTGGTTGTGTAGTTGAGTTGAGCTTCATTCAGAGTTCTGCTGGAATAATAAATGGTGTGGAAAATCTTTACTTTACGTTGTCCCAAAACTACTCCTACAACAAAATCACTAGCATCACACATCACCTCAAATAGAAGGGTCTAGTCTGGTGCTACAATGATGGGGGCAGAGACCAGCTTCTATTTTAAGATTTCAAAAGCTTCTTGGCATTCTTTGGTGAAGTTGAAAGGCACATCTTTCTCCAGAAGATTGCAACGAGGTTTTGCAATCTAGGAAAAGTCTTTGATAAATCGCCTGTAAAAACCTACATGTCCAAGAAAACTCATAATCTCTTTGAAAGATGTTGGTGGAGGTAGTTTCTCAATTGTCTCGATCTTTACTTTGTCTACCTCGATTTCCTTTTGTTAGATTCGGTGTCCAAGAACAATGTCTTCATGTACCATGAAGTGACATTTCTCCCAGTTGAGTACCAGCTTTATATCTTCGCACCTTTGTAACACATGTTCCAGATTTTACAAACAGTGGTCAAAAGAAACTCCAAACACAGAGAAATCATCCATAAATACCTTCATACTTTGTTCCAGCATATATGAGAAGATGCACATCATGCAACGTTGAAATATGGCAGGTGCATTACATAATCCAAATGGCATCCTACGGAAAGCAAAAGTACCATAGGGACATGTAAATGTGGTTTTCTTCTGATCTTCTGGGGCGATAGCAATCTGATTGTACCCTGAATATCCATCCAGAAAGCAATAGTACTCATGTCCCTCCAGTCTTTCCATTATCTGATCAATGAATGGCAGCAAAAAATGGTCATTTCTTGTGGCTTTGTTCAGCTTCCGATAGTCCATGCATACTCTTCATACAGTCAACGTTCTTGTAGGAATTAGTTCGTTCTTTTCATTGATGACCACAGTAATTCCTCTTTTCTTTGGCACACACTGCATAGGACTCACCCAAGTGTTGTCTGAAATGGGGTAAATGATGCCAGCATCCAACCATTTGATTATTTCTTTCTTTATAATTTCTTTCATGATTGGATTGAGTCTTCGTTGATGTTCCACTGTGGATTTTTATTCATCATTCATCAGGATCTTGTGTATGTAAAATGATGGACTAATGCCTCGAATGTCAGCTATAGTCCAGCCAATGGCTCTCTTGTGTTCTCTTAACACTCTCAGTAACTTTTCTTCATGCTCCAATGTTAGAGAAGAGGAAATAATAACAGGTAATTCAGAAGAGTTTCCAAGAAATGCATACCTGGGATGACTTAGAAGTAACTTCAGTTCCAACTGCTGTGGTTCTTCAATTGATAGCTTGATTCGCTCTTTCTTTGGTAGTTTCAGGCTTTCAATTGGTGGTGTCACTTTGAAACGAAATAACTTGTCAAGATAGTTGATACATTCCAGAATTTCAGTATATAACTCGCTATCAGTCATGTTGGTGATGCAACCTTCAAGTTTGTCTGTGGAAACTGTATCAGTATCGTGGATGATACTATCAATAATATCAATTCTGAAACATTCTTCTTCCTTTTCATCACTCGGGAATTTCATGGCTTTGAAAACATTGAAGGTAACTTCTTGGTCCTGAACTTTCATGGTTAGTTCTCTTTTTTATACATCAATCACAGTTCGACCTGTAGCCAAAAATGGTCTCCCAAGAATGATAGGAACATCTTTGTCTTCTTCCATGTCAAAGATGATGAAATCTGCTGGAAGAATGAGTTTGTCAACTTTGACCAGCACATCTTCAACGACTCCTCTCGAAAATGCGAGCGTTCGATCAGCATGTTGTAGTGAGACTGAGGTAGGCATTGATTCTCCAATTTACAGTTTCCTATAAATAGAAAAATGCATTAAGTTAACACTATCACCTAAATCACATAAAGCCTTACCGATATAATGTTCTCCAATTGTGCAATGGACTGTGAAACTGCCAGGATCTTTCAACTTCGGGGGGAGTTTCCTCTGAATGATGACAGTGCATTCTTCCGTCAATAATATTGTCTCGTAATATCCCAATCTTAGTTTTTGTGTAAGAATGTCTTTCATGAATTTTACATAACTGGTCATTTCTTCCAAGGCTTTTGCGAATGGGATGTTAATATGCAGCTTTTTGAACAACTTCAAGAATCGAGCAAATTATTTGTCCAGTTTGTTTTTCTAAAGACGCTGTGGAAAATGTGGAAGTGGAGTGATCTGTTCTTTTTCCTTTGCTTCTTTTTCCTCCATCTATGGAACTACATCTTTTGGAACTTCTTCAATTATTGCCTTGATTCCAACATCTTTATTGATTTCAGTGCCGTTTTTCAAGGTAATGGCTTGACATTGCTTTTTCCCTCGGTTCCTTAGATTTGGTTCTGTATTGCTATGAAGATTCCATAGTGGTCTATAACTCTGAGCATTGGCCAGTTGTCCAATTTGATTCTCCAGTGCTTTGATAGAGGCTGATTGGTTTTGATTGAATGTTGTTTGGGCTTGGAACATAGCATTGTATTTTGCTTCTTACTTTTTGAACATCTCTGCAAACCATTCTTTCATTTCTGGTTCTTTTTCATACTTCTGGCCTTTGTTCTGCTGTTGGAATCCAGGTGGTGGATTATTCTTTTGCCCTGAATTATTACTCCATGAAAAGTTAAGATGATTCCTCTAACTTGGGTTGTAGGTATTGGAATATGGATTGTTCCCTTGTTTGTGGAAATTGTTGACATAGTTCACTATCTCTTCTTGTTGAACTGGTTTTGATGCTCCTCCATATGGTGAACTTGTAGATCCGGTGATGTTTACAACTTGCGTGCTAAGTATTTCTAGACATTTGTATATCTGATCCAGCCTAATATTCACTGTCGTGTTGGCTCCAACTTCATAAATTCCTACAATTCTTTAAATCATGCTTCTATATGTTGGCAACAACGAATTGTTGTTCGCCATTTCTTCAATCAAGTCTCATGTTTGATCTTCTCATTTCACCATCAAAGCTCCTCCAGCAGCATCAATTGTGGTTCTCATCAATCCAAAAAGTCCATTATATAAGGTTTGGACTTGTAGCCATTTTGCAATCTCATGGTGAGGGCATTTTCTGAGCAAATCCTTGTACCTTTCCCAAGCTTCGTAGAGAGATTCTGAGTCATGTTGCATAAAGGATGTGATGTCATTCCTCAGCTTTACTGTTCTAGCTGGTGGAGAGTACTTTGCAAGGAATTTGGTGGCTAAAGTATTCCAAGTTATGATGGAACCTGCTGGTAATGAATGTAGTCAGGCCTTTGCTATGTCTTTCAAGGAATATGGAAAAACTCGCAGTCTCATTGCTTCTTCAGCTCCTCGGTTGTAATTGAAAGTGCCGAAAACTTATAGGAAGTTGCTGATGTGGGCATTAGGATCTTCAGTTGCATTCCCCGCAAACTAAACTGACTGCTTAATCATCTGAATGCATGTTTTGATGTCACCTGCATTTGCTGGTAAGGGAGGAAGTACAATACAGGAAATGAGGTCGTCCACTACCGGAATGGTTCTGCCTCGAATGGGAATTGGTGGTGCAACCTCCAAAGGTTCAGCTTCCATGTTAACAATTGCTTCTTGGCCTTCTCGCCTTTCCCTTCTCAATTGTCTGATAGTTCTTTCAATCTCTGGGTCAAGCGGACGGACTTCAAAGCTTCTAGTTCGTCTCATGTAGGGTGCAAGAATCTGAAACAAGTGAAAACAAAAACAATAAGTAAAAAGAAATTAGATACAAGTAAAAATATCTAACCTCAAAACTAATAGTGAAAGATAAATAAGTCCCCGGCAACGGCGCCAAAAACTTGACCGGTGTTTTCACACGCGTATAACGCAAACGCACATATCGTTCAAGTAGTATAAAAAGTATCGATCCTACGAGGACTTAATACCTATGCTATTAATTTTAATGAGGTCAAATGATTGCTAGTATCTAATGGATTGATTTGTTTGATTGGAATGGTGACTTAAAACTTAAAACGAGTAAATAAAAATTGCATGAAAGTAGATTAAAGAAAATTCAAATTATAAAATTATCCAGGGTTGTGAATCCTTCCAATATCAATTAAAGATGAAGTGGTTATCTTATGGATTGTAATATATTGGTTTATTAACCTGGAACATGAAATTATGTAAAAGTCTCTTCCGATAGTCAATTACAAATACTCAGTGTAACCCAATTAATCATATTCCTATGTCTATTAAGTTATCTGAATTCATTAAGATTAAGTTCCAATTATAGCTAGCCCCGCCCGATAGGTATATATCTATCATGTAAGGAAATCTATTAAAGGGTTATCTATCCTCAAGGAAGATCGTGAGCTATTGAGTCTAGGGTCTTAAACCTAAAATCTCTTTTCCAAGTTCATTTTAAGTTTACCGAATCAATCTTATTAATGGCCAGTTAACAAGAAGCATTAAGACTAATGCTCAATAAATAAACCTTTATATTACCCAAACCATAATCTAACCCATTATAAACCAGTGATATTGGATTTCATCACAACCCCAGATAACTAGCTTAGTTACGACACATATTTACGGGTAGTAAAAATTTAAATAAAATAAAAAGACATAAAATAAATTGTTTAAAATTAAATACTGAAAAGTAAATTACTGAAAAGTAAATAAAGTAAAATTAAAAAGTAAAAAGTGAAAGTAAATAAAGTGAAAGTAAATTGCTGAAAAGTAAATTGCTGAAAAAGTAAATTGCTGAAAGATAAATTGCTAAAAGTAAATAAAGTAAAAGTACAATAAAAGAAAATGATGGGGTTAGAAGATCAACTTTTATTACTACTATTTTAGATATCTCTCTTAATATAATATATTAACTTTGTGTGATAATTACCAACCAGTCATATAGGCGGTATCCTCATTAAGTCAAATTAATAATTAATTATCAACCGACCAACCAGGCGGTATCCATACTTAGTCAGGTTAAAATCAATTTATAATTAATTATCAACCGGCCAATATAACGACATCCTCATTAAGTCAGGTTTTAAATAGTTTATATATTATAAATAAGAGAGATTAATCTAAATAGAAATAATAAAAGCTTTACATTTCACCCCAGCAAGAGGGAGTTACCTCCTCATTGCTTGAAAAGTAAAAATTGAAAAAGTAAAGAAATGAAAGTACAGTGCGTAAAAATACAATCTTCTTAGTTATTCTTAAGGAATTTCAAAAAAGATAAAGTGCGAAAGCGGAAATTAATTACTGAAAGCTGTAAATAAACAAACAAAATACAATTTTGTTATATTATATTAAATCGGGCCCGGGACTGATTTTTTAATTATAAATAATATTATTTTAAGCCCGGATCCGATTTTTTTATTATAAAAAATTATAAATATAAAAAATTTATTATAAAAATATATATATATTATGAATTAAAATATTTATTTATTTATTTTAAGCCTGAATCCGATTTTTTTATTATAAAAAATTATAAATATAAAAAATTTATTATAAAAATTTATATATTTTATAAATTAAAATATTTATTTATTTATTTTAAGCCCGGGCCGGGCCGGGCTCGGGCTTTTTGGGTGAAGCCCGGCCCGGGCCCGTGTTACCCCGGGCCGGGCTTCGGGCTTTTCTGCCACCCCTAAATGAAATGGCTTAGTATTTATTGGTAAAATTTTGCCTCCACCAAATCCATTATTATTTTCTCTACTAATTACTCCACCAAATCCATTATTAATTGCTCCACTAATTGCTTATCATGTTTGGTGGTGATTTGATAATTTTTATTATTTATTTATTAATTTATTTTTTGCTTTGAAAATGATTGAAAATGACTTTAATAATTACACACAACACACTTCTCGATGTTTTATCAATTTCGGGCATGAAATCTTCAAAATTCGAAATTATTTTATCTTTCAAAGTTGTAGATCTTTGAGTCTTCTTTAAGCTAGAACTTGAATCAGTTCAATCCGATATCGGAGTAAAATGTTATGCCCACAATACGACAGATGTGCAAAACTAGAATTTCCAAAACTGCATTTTGTCAAAACGACCTTTCAAGTTTCCAATCTCCAAAATTAATATGTCAAGTCCAATATTTACTTTTATTTGACCCACATTTCATTCTAAATGATTTCATTGAGTCCCAATATTATTTTATCTATAAAATAAACTAAAACATATCAAAACGTTCACCAAACCCGGGAAATTAAAAAAAATATTAAGTAAAAGGGGCGGTGAATATTGATATATTTTCCGCTCATCAGCTTTGCGAGGTGCAAACTTGTCCCAGTTGAAAAAGGCCCAACAGGTTTACACTTTTGCAATAATGTGGCTAAACAACTTCAAATGATAGGGGGCCTAAACACAAAGTGGCTCATCGGTATTTTAGAAGCTTTTGGTTCAATTGACATAAGACACAAACTCGTCCCAGTTTAAATGGCCCAACAAATTTACATCTCATGACAAGAAGTCCAACTGAATCCAAATGATGATGGTCTCAAACACAAACATAAAAGGGTGGCTTCTGTAGGTCATACAACTATGGTTCATATGCAGGTTTATAGGAGTATTGATAAAGGCTCCCGCCGACGAAGGATTGCCCACAACTAGGTCTCCCCACTCAAGGGTTCGAGCAACCAAGTGAGCGCACCTTTTTTATACCCTAAGGTATGTGCCAACGAGTGATGGTACCATATAATGATCCGCCGCTTTGAGCGAAAACGACTTCACGATACATTTATAACTGTCAAATGGATTCCTCTATTGAAAATTTCCCAGATGGAGGGTGGAGCGAACTCTCTTAAATACCGTAACCTCTTAGGCTCTTATCGCCTTGGTGACAGGAATAAACAACAAATCATCCAAATTAGTCCATCACTTTAAATATACTCCAAAAGATTATCTAGATGTCTTCACAGCTTTTCCTTTTGGTTATAAAAATGTAGTGAGTGAAGGAAGACAACAAATCACTATCTAACTCTAACTAAAGCAAAGATCACAAACATTACAAGATATTATTTCGGGACCGATTCTCTATCCCCAGTGGAGTCATCAGACTGTGGGAACATAGAGGTGGGCGATGTTATCCCGGACTCACGGCCCGGTCGGGAGTACGGAGTAGCCCGTGGGTGACTAAACTGGAGAAATAAAATGGATTCGCCACCCAGTTTGAATTGGGAAATAATTTAAGGCCGCACTCACCCCTCGCAAGGGAAGACCTCAAATTGTTGGGTTCGGAATGGTCCCTTACTTATACCACTTGTAATGAAATGATTTATGCGATAGTATAACCAAGTCTTAAACAACACATACAAGATAATCTAAATAAACACATGAATTCGCACATCCATAAATGTAAATAAAAATGAAGGCAAAATGCATAATTCATAAACGTATCAAACAATAGAGTGTAATAATGTAAGCAATACCAACTACAAAGGCATTAAAAGCGGGCACACAATCTCATAAACATATCAAATAAATAAATGCGGGGATAAATAATAACTGTAAAAGCATAAACACTGAAGGGAGATAATTAAGTTCCTAACGCGAAAGATATAACTAAAGAGGAAATCATGCATGGAAAGGGGATGAAAGAAGCAAACATGCATGAAATTGGATGAAGAAAGACGATGCACGTTTATGGAGCGTTTGATAACGTGTTCGAATGGTAAACAGAATGCACATGTTCATGTGGCATTCGAAAACACGTTCGAACAGGACAAGACCTAATGCAAGGTAAAACAGAATGCATGCGTGTTCGAGTGAACGTGTTTGAACAGAAATAAAACAGAATATCTGTATTCGTGTAGGGTTTGTGAACGCGTTCGAAAAGAAATGAAACAGAATGCCTGCGTTCATGTAGCGTTTGTAAACGCGTTCGAACGGTCTGAGGCAGAAGGCATACGCTCGTGCAGCGTTTGATAACGCATTCGAACGGGACAAGACCTGATGCATGATAAAAAAGAATGCATTCGCATTCGAGTAGCATTTGTAAAAGCGTTCGAACGGACTGAGGCAGAATATATACATTCGTGTGGCGTTTGATAACGCGATCGAACGGACTGAGGCAGAATGCATACGTTCGTGTAGCGTTTGATAATGCGTTCGAATGAGGTTACCCAAAATGGTGTTTGAAATGACATGAACACATGCATGATTAAATGAATACATAACATAAGACCTCACGTATCCGGTTGAACGTATTTCATATTCAATCGAGTGTACTTCATCCGGCGCGGCAAAACATCGTGGTAAAGGTAGCTTTTAGGCTTTCTATCCCTCAAATGGAGGACCTTTAACCTAACATGATTAGCCAATATACATCAAGCAACAATGCATGAACAAGTAAATAAAATAATATATGAAAAATGAGTAAATGACTAAGAGGCACGGCAAAATATTGTGGTAAATGTAGTCTTTTTAGGCTTTTTCTCCCTCAAATAAAGGACCTTTAAACCAACGTAATTAGCCCATGTGCGTTAGCTTACAATGCATGAATAAACGAATGAATAATATGGGACCTCGTATGGCCGATTGAACATATCTCACGTTCAATCAAACATATTTTGTCTGGCGCGGTAAAATATCATGGTAAAGGTAGCTTTTTGGCTTTTTATCCCTCAAATGGAGGACCTTTAATCCCACGTGATTAGCCCATGCACACTAGATTATAATGTATGAATAAATAAACAAGGCAATGTCATGCGAAAAATAAATAACGGAATAATAAAATGCAAAACATGAACGAACATAAAATTAAGCAACTAAATGGAACACGGCTTGGAAGTTCCTCAAGTGGTACGTGGAGTTGTATCTCAAGTACAGACCACAATACCGTCCATTCGGATTTGACTATGGAATTTACGTCTGGATTTCCATCTGATATACCGCGAGGGATAGCATAAAATCTTTCATCCAACAATAGTACATGCACGAACCATCAAGATACATGCAAAGCAATAACAATAAACAACCAAAAAAGATGAACGGAAGTAAATAAAATGGTGCCATCGGGTCTTACCTTTTAAGTCGCCTCTTGGAAGCACGTTACGTGGCCGTCGGAAGGGTTAATTCTCAGCAACTTTTTCGGTTCACTGGGTCAATATTTTCCTTCGTCGCCTCGCTGTTTTGGGCTGCTGCTTTCTCTGTTTTGAGCAGCTATTTTTGCTAATTTTACTGTTGTTTTTGGACTGTTTAAGGGGTATTTTAGGGCTACAGTTTGTGTTATTTTGGGGCTGTTTAGGGGTTCTATTTTTCCTGTTATAGGGCTATTTCAGGGGTGTTATTTTACGGCTGTGATTTGCGGTAGTGCAGGGGTACTTCAAGGGCTGTGATTTGCGGCAGTTTGAGGGTTATTTTAGTTATGTTTTGCGATGATGGAGGGTTGTTTCAGGGGCTGTAATTTGCGGCTAAGATAGATCAATAAGAAGAGAGAGCCGAAAGCTTTTTGGGGTTAGGTTATCGTGAGTATCCTTTTTCGTGAATGAGCTCTAAAGGGGAAAGGGTTTGGAGTTTTAGTTTCTTTTATAATGGTGCACTAGGGCTTCTAGGTAATGAAGGAAATCATGTAAATATGGGATGTGTTTAATTAATTTAAAAAATGGAAATAAATTTTGTATTTTGGTGGGGAATTTATTTATTTTGGGAGGTTATTGGATTTGATTATGATTTGTTTAGATTATGAAGGTGATTTGTTTGGATTTTAACATGTGTTTAATGTGATTTCAATATTTTGGATTGGGCTTGTGGGCTTTGGGCATGTGGCTTGATTCTTTGGTGGGCTTGGACTTCAATTTTAAAACAGAAACACAAACGACCGTTCGAATGCGTTCTCAGACGCTGCACGATCGCCCATAATCTATTTACCGTTCGAACGTGTTTCCAAACACAGCACGAACGCACATGCAATGAACATGCGAATCAAATCTAATGACGTACTTATTTTGAATTTCCTCTTCCGACGTCCGCTTCCCGCGACTTCCATAACTTATCAGGTAATGCCTACATACGAGGCTCATCATCGAGTTTTATGTAAAAATACAGTGTCTACAGTAGTCCCAAGTATCGAGAATATGATTATGTTATACTGTGATAATACTAGAGCCATTGCGCAAGCAAAAGAACCAAGGGCGCATCAGAAGTCGAAGCTTGTGGAACAAAAGTACCACATCATTTGAGAGATTTTATCGCGAGGTGACAATGTCGTGTGCATGGTACCGAGTGAAGATAATATAGCAGACCCGCTGATGAATGCCATACCTCCGAAGTTATTTGATAAACATGTGGAGTCGATGGGTATTAGATACAATCGATATTGGCACCAGAGTAAGTGGGAGATTTTGTTAGGTTGATGCTCTGTGCGCCAATTTTATTATGTATTTCCTTGTAAATGCTAATGTAATATTTTTATTATGAATAAAATGAACAGTTTATTTTATATAACTTCTTATTTAATATGGTAAAAATATAACTGACCTTAGAATGATTAGTTATGATACTGTTACAAATGCATCGCAACTGACATTGAGTAGTATCATGACGTTATCATTCTCAGACAGTTCTCGGTCAAGGTTTACACTTCTTGGTCAGTAAAGTAAACCTGTTGAGACTGGTACATGTCGTATATTGAAATCTTGGATTCCGATGGTTTCTCAGTGAACCATGAGTCTTGTAGACTCATATAGACATGTAGGTGTTTATAGCGGATAGACACTGAACGACTCACCAAAGATTTTTAATTGATGGTACACCAACGTCAATAAGAATCTTCTCGGGTTGAGTGAGCATAGTGATTCTTTGACTTGAGATATCACTGTGGATATCTGAGTTATACTCCACACTTAAATGGTAGTCACGTCATCGATCAATTTAGATCAACCTGTTCGTTGAGTATAGACTGTTGCTCAGGATATCCTGTGTGTATCAAGATATGATCTGTCAGCTCTATGTACAGAGAATAGGTATTCAATATGGAATTAGCTATCTATTAAATCAATGGACCTGTGGTATACTGTAGAAATCAGTTCTAAGTGTTATTTGATGGATTACTAATAGAAACGTTGACGTGATTATATCTATAGGGATTTGACGTTTGTATCCATATCTCTAGAATAATCTGGATACCTGTGACGGAGGGATTATATGTAAGCAGTGACCTCAACCTGTATGATTCAGAGAGTTTATCTGTGTGCATCATAATTTACGGGTGGGTGAATTATGGACACAAAATTTAATTTTATGATGGATATGTCTGAATATAGAAAGGCTCACTAATGAATTATACTCGTAGAGCACTAGGACAACTGTTATGAATAATACTGATTATTTATAAATCGTTTAACAGTTAAACGAAAAATACATGTAATCGGGACCTAACGGTCATTTATGAATTAATGTGTATTTGTATTTAATACTTTAATACTTGATTTTATTAAATACACATTAATAAAATATCAAATTGTGATATTTGATATATATTATTAATATATGTATTTGAGATATTTATTGTAAATATAATACATATATTTAAGATATTTATATTTTTTATTTAATTATTAAATAATTAAGTTAATAAAATAAATAAATATCTTAAGTAATTATTTTGCTTTTATTTGGTTGATATCATTGGCACACATTTTAGTTAACTTTATTAAAGGTAAAAGTTGTCTTTAATTTTACAAAAATGTGGACCAAGTAATATTGAACAAAAATAAATAATTGTTATTTAATTTTGGAAGCAAATAATCGGCCAAAATGAAAAATGGTATATCAAATTGTTTGGTTTCATTTAAAATTATTTCAATTTTTCTTAGCTTCAATTATGTTGTTAAGATCATGTCTCTATAAGATCATGTCTCTACTCTTTTAGTTTGTAATTAAATTTGTTGGATACTTGTTGGATGAGTTCATGCATGTATAATTAATTTATTTGCTTATTACTGTAATTAAGCTTAATAAATTCATTAGAAAATTAAAGTTGTCATTCTAGAGTTAATTAGCCATTCATAATTAACCTAGAATTGTTCTTGATTAATTTTCATGATGGTGAGACTTGAATGGCATGGTATTTTTATGATTAAAGTGTTGAATTTTGTCAATTTAATATAAATTGTCCAATTTGAGTAATTTTTGAAATTAGGGTTCTTAACACATTCAAATTTTGGGGCTTTTTATATATATGATATAATTTGATGTATGTCAAATTTTGGATTGATTGAATTTGATCTTGATGTGTTTTGAACAAATTGGGTCAAATTATAATTAATTAAAAATCTGGGCAGATTTTGTAATTCAGAAAAAATTCTGGGAAATTTCGTAAATCTGGAAAATTTTCTGGTTTGGTTGCAAATTATGTATAAATTATTTTGGAATTGATTTGGAATCAATTAAATATGTATTTGACATTTTAATGACCAAAATAATTAAATTACAAAACTTGGGGGTAAATATATTGATAATTATAAGAAATGTGATTTCTTGGGTTAAAATTTCAGATTTTAAGTATTGATTAATTAAATAAATAAGTTTATTTAATTTTTCCAAGAAAATTTTTTGAAATCGGAAAAATCATTTTTCCGCGTTCCGTTGCGCTAACCCGTAATTCCTTATAAAATCCCAATAATTTATACACACTTATTCATGCATCTTTAGCTTATTATTCCATTAGATTCCGTGCAATTTGATGTTGTTTTATGTTTTATTGATATGAAGTATTAGAGCATAGATCTTGGGATAAATGTACGTGTTTGGGAGCTTAAGGATAGAACGAAAGCATGTCGGAAAAGCATAATAAGCAGAAAATACTCATCCTGAAAAAAATGGTGTCGCGATGCCCAAGCTGTCTATACATATTCCCGAGAGCTTGGCGTCACGACGCCGTGACAAAATCCTACACTGATTAAGAATTCTAGTTTTCTACGCGCAGAAGGATTCCAAGACTTCCTATAAGCATAACAATACCCCCAAAACCCTAAGGGAGATTTTTAGACACAATAAAAGAGTTCAAAGCATAAAATTTAGAGAGATCCTAAGGAGGAGATTGAAGGGCAAGAAGATGAGACGAATGAATTTGATTCGGGTTTTATATTATATTTTTCTTCTTTAAACTCTTCTAATAATTATTATGTTCTTGACTCAGATATTGTTGTTATTTAATTTAGTCATGAACTAATTTTTTTCATTCTATAGGATGATGTAGCCTATGCTTGAACCTATTTATTAATTGCCAATTAACTTTTATGAAATTTATATTCAGTTTATTTATATTTTCTTGTGTTTAATGCTTCTGCTTTGTTGGCCACAATTTAGAATCTATCACTCAGAATAGGCAATTTTGAATAATATCTAAAATATAACCTAAGAAATTTATAGAGTTAGGGAGGACCTATAATTCCTTTGAAGTA
>SKCR01054010.1:0-52635 GCA_019454045.1 Zanthoxylum bungeanum | reverse complement strand
GTTTAAGAATAATTGGGAACTTAACTGTAATTATTAATTAAACAAGTATTATGTGGTTGGAGGCTTTGTCGGATAGGAGCAACTAGCAAGCCTTATTGTATAGGCCAGCCAAACTAAACTATGGCCACGTGCCCCTTTCGTTCGAGAGAAACCCACTTCCCATTTTAATTATTCCATTTAAGAATTAAGGATATAAGAAATATTGGAAAGAATATTCGCATGTTATTAGGAGATTAGGGGTTTTAATTTCTTTTCGAGTTTATATTTTCAAATATTTAGAAGAGATCCTCCCTCTTTAAGAGTAATTATTTTTACCTTACCCTTGAAAACTGATTCGGAAACTAAATCAAGAATAAATGAGGATAAAATTTGATAAATAAAAAAATATCCAAATTATATGTTTTGATGAAGATTTTATCCTCTGATTTAATCTCAAGTGATTTATTTATATGGAAGAGGCAACTTCCAATTTTCAATTGGAATTGATTTAGAGATGGTTTAGATAAATCTGTATTCATCTTATGATCATATGATTGATTAGATTTAGATTTAGTCATCGAAACTCTTTGATTTTTGATGGTCCTAATTGATAATTTTTCCCCACATAACAAAGATTTAGCTCAAAAATTAGCTCGTTAGACTAGAAATCTTTCTTGAATCTTGATTTGAGCTTCTGGACACATATGCCAAAGAGTTTCATATTCTGAATTAATTAATGGTGCCACAAATGTTGTTGTAAATCAATCATCTCATGGGAATCACACGATTTTCTTTTTCACTTTCCTTACAGAAACTCATAAATATGTGTCACAATCAAAGATGATATCAAGGAGCTGGGCAACGACAGTTCAATACTGATCAAACAAACAATGAATGTTAATAATAATAATAAA
Source organism: Zanthoxylum bungeanum (assembly GCA_019454045.1). Classification (NCBI taxonomy): domain Eukaryota; kingdom Viridiplantae; phylum Streptophyta; class Magnoliopsida; order Sapindales; family Rutaceae; genus Zanthoxylum; species Zanthoxylum bungeanum. The sequence continues at coordinate 51,742 of SKCR01054010.1, read as the reverse complement.
AGAAAACAGAAACAATTAATATCAGTAGCGGTGGTAGCTCAAGTTTCAGGGTCATTTCCATGTTTAAATTGCGACGAACAGTTGGCCATCAATCTCCAATTTGGAATTGGAATTGTAACTTTCACGTTGGGGCCAGCTTTATTTCTCGTGTCATCACATGTGCCGCCCCCAATCTCATCACTTTGAAGATTGCTGTTGCCACCATAAGAGATTTGTTACCTTGGACTTGGAGATAGACCTAACCACGATTCCGGTTTGGAATCGAAACCGAATCGGATGGAACCGTAAGATTACGGTTTCATCCTGTTCCGGTTCTAAAATCGGAACCGAACCGAATCTCAAACGGTTCGGTTACGGTTTCACATAATTTGGAACCGTAATCGGAACCGAACTAAATTTTTTTATTTTTCCCTTAAAAAATAAAGAAACGAATAGAATTTTTTCGGTTCGGTTATAAAGTTTCAAAAAATTGGAACCGTAACAAAATTATTTTGAACCGGTTCGATTCGGTTCGGTTACAAAACTATTTGGAGAGAGTATTTTCTAACATTCTTTTTTATTATATCTATTTTATTATCTGTCCCGAGAATAGATTATCTTAGATTTTAAGCAATTACTTTGTTAAAGGAAAATGTTATTTTGTCCGATGGATATGTTTTCAAACATGTCATGTCCTGATAGACAAAATAAAAAATCACTTAACAACAGTGATTTATTGTTTTGTCTGTTAGAATACATCATGGACAAAACAAACCCTAACCGCTTTCACTATTCATTTAGCTTGTTGACTTGATGGTTGTATTGGGAGTGATTTAATTTTTAGATATTCATGTCTGAAAGATAAACAAATTGTCTGTGATTAAAACCCTAATTATTGAGTGAGGAAGGGATTGAGTTACAGACTATAACTAAAAAAATTTACTACATGCTTTCATTGAGCTGATATTGACTTATATTTATATTAGGAACTTTATGGGTAAAACTATATATAATTACATAACTGATATATAAAGTTTGTAATTCTAGGTTATGTGTCATTGTACATATATATGTTAAGTATTGATTGATTTTATTTATAATCAATGTGATAATGTACGTTACATATCAAATGATGACACATCATATGTTATATTATTTGAAGTATAAACTATGACATCACGTATCTTAACTATATATATGTGTAGTATTCCTCAAATATATAAGAAAAATATAAAAAAAAGAAAAGAGATTAAAATGATATTTTAAGTCATTTCTAAGAAAGTTTACAATTTCACCACTTAATTTTCACTAATTTTATTATGATCATACCTTACCAAAATCATGATTCCGCCTCTAAAAAGTAAAAAGATCGAGATAGAAGAAAAAATATGGGTGTCCACCAAAAGCCAAAAGCAACGGCATAAGAAAAAAACATTTCCATGGCCTGCCAATTACATTGATTGATTCATGCATTAATGCATGAGGATAGCTTTTTGCCTGTTATGAACCAGCTGAGAGAATCGTATGTTTTGTTCATTTTTATTGTTTTCCCGCTCATCATTCACTGTCTTACTTACACCACCATGAGGTAGCTTCTGAAGCAGTAAAAGTTAACTGCAAATATATATATATACACACACAGAGAAAGACATTTTGTGATGTGGACGTTCATATGATTTTGTTTGGATATACGGTAAAGTACCGATATTTTATCGTATGAAGAATAACTACAAAGTACTGATATTTTACTGTGCATTCCGCATGAATCTAGTGAAATAAACTTCGGAAAAATCTCTTGAAAATGATGTTAATTATGACTATCCAAGATGCACGAGTTAGATGCATAGCTATTTATGTTTTCCTTTAAATCTTTGCTTTATTTTGATAGATTTGAGCTTGGAAAGATTTTGTGTGGCATGAATTAGCTACCTGTGTTTTTTTTTTTTTTAAAAAAAAAAAAAAAAGATTAAGAAGTTGAATAGATGCCACACTTATGGCGAATGAAAACCACGAGTATAAAAAGATAGCCAAAAAGCACACAAAGCCTAAATGAAAGGAAATTAATAGCGAAAATATGACATACGCTCTCTTTCAATCTGAAGAATTCCTTTACTTGAATCACTTGATCATGCTTAATGTGAGATATCTTTGATTTCAATATGTTTTAACTAAATTTAGATCCAATGTTGCATTAAGTTATGTTGACGAGCTAGTGATTTTCGCCTCAAGGGCAATATCGAAATAGTGCTCCCGGGACAATCCTCCTTCAACTGTGAATTTGTTTGGTTATGAGAAGACCAAAGACAAATGTAGTAGAAAGTGAGAATAACGCACAGGTTGACAAGAGAGTTTTAACGTAGTTTGGCAGAACGAATCCAGCCTACGTCCACGGTCACAAAATGGTGGGGGTGTTTTATTACTGGAACGAGCTCGGCTGACCTGTTTTGGGAGCAGGTTAAACGTAAACCGAGCTGTTTATCAAATTTTACAAGTAAGGCTCGTTTTCTTTTTTGTTATCCCTTTGCTCCTTTTTTTTACAAATGAATCTAACTCTCCTTTTATACTCAGGAATTACAACATTGTTCTTCCAACTTTATGACTTTTCCGCGATTCCCGGCTGGTTGTCGGGTTCTCTGCCCCGTGACTGTCTTCGCCGAAAGCAAGTCTGCCGTCTGACGGCCTGTCATCTCACGCATGTTTTCTCTACTGTCACACTCAACCATTAATGATGCCAGCCTGTAAAGAGCCTTCATTCGGTGATACATGCCATAAGGAAAAGTTCAAACTACCCTGATCATATCTCTAGTGCCATAAGGACGTCCAAACCGAACATCGAGCTGCCACAACTACTTCCGAGCTCACTATCCCGATCTAGGAGGAAAAAATAGTGTCGAACCGAGCCTCCGGGCTAAAGTGGTCGGTCTCGGCTCTGAAGTTGTCGGTCTCTGACATCTGTATCATACTGTGTCCTCTGATCGGTCAAATCCGAGTAACCGGGTCCGAACTCTCTGTCGGGCCGAGGAGTGGGCAATACTTTCTGAACACCCGTCCCTTTCGGAAAAGGGGAAATTACATCTCTGCCCCTGGCCGCACTGTTCAAAACCCTTAGCCGCAGAAATCTCCATCAACAAGTTATGTTAAGTTTTTTCGTATTTTTTAACACGTGTGCTTTAATAGCAATACATAATTACAAATGAATTAGATTTAAATCAATAACGACCAATTATAATTAAATAAATAAATAAATTAAAATAAAATAAATTAAAATAAAATATAAAAAAAAAAAAAAAAAAAAAAAAACTCAATAGAAAGGTTAAGAATTTTCAAAAAATTGTTATCCAGAGAAAAACAAGTGATTCCTGCATTATGCTTAGATAGCTACCTAACCAGGAACTTAACCGTGCCAACTTCAAGTGCACGAAATGTGCTTCTTCAAACAACTAGAGTGAGTGACTGACCATATTGTTTCAGATAAAACATGATTATTTTTCTTCACTACCTCCCTTCTCGAATTGGTCTCGTCTCGATTCGCAATAGTTTTTTTAAAAAATTTAAGTTAATTATGCTGGGAAAACCTTATGCACTATGTTCCAATGCATTGGCAGAGAGTGCTTTTGGAAAAGATTATGAAAACACCAAGTGTTGTATTGGAAATATTCATTATCCTGTCAATGATAAAAACTTGGAGATTAGAAGATAATGGAGCTGTTTCACCAAGTGAATTATATTTGCTTAACTGTCTAAATCATATACTAATCCTTTATACAATTCATGGCTTACATGGATTAAAACATATTGTAAATTCATATATGAAGAACAAACTACAGTATTTCAATGATGAAACTAGAACTAGAACTAGAACTAGGTAAATTTTGCTAGCAGTTATGCAGTGAGGGCTCATCAGCAGCAAAACTGTGGAAATATTTCTTATGACTAGTCTATTTAAGGACTTTGCGCAAATGAGTTTTCTGGTTTTCCATCATGGATTTCAAGAGCTTACCTTTCAAATTAGTCTTTCGGTTGACTCGTGGCCATTCGATGGACCCTTTCATTCCTCGAGTTATGTGTGGATTTCCCATGTTATCTACCGGCTTTCTCATTGTCCCAACACCAGAAATTGTTCCATTTGGAACCCTTCGATCACTATCATCTGATCTAAGTTGAGATGCATAACATGCCTTCTGCATCGGATCTGTATTTGGAGAATGCTGACCAGCATTCCCATTATACATTACTATGCTCCTTGAAGCAATTTTGCCTCGGCTAATACTGTTAAGAGAACAAGCCACTTCCATCTCCCTATCATCAGCACCTTGCCGAAGTTCTTCAAAAATGGAGAATATGCTATCTGATTCTGGGGGCACATATTCCAATTCCTTGCTATCTTGAATATTCACTGATTCAACTGCCCGTCTGATTAACTCAGATTTTCTTAATGCCATCACATCCAATGTTGCAGCACTTGACCTTAAAAACGATTCAAGATCCTCTACCAGCTTATTCATCAGAGAATATTTATGTTGAAGAGCCAATTTTGCATCAACCAGCTTCATCTGGACACGTTCTTCACGCCAAATCTCAGCCAGTTGCAACATGTTCCTCTCTTCTTCCACCTCTTCACGAATTCTCGCAGCTTCACTCTTCATCATTTCCAGTTCAGCCTTGTCTTCTCCAATTTTTTTAGCCAGCTCATTACAAACTTCCTCCAGTAACTCTCTGGCCCCTTTTTCTTTCTCATAATCTTGCATGAACTGCTTTCCTGATGACTTAGCCTTAGCCAGCTCCTCGACAAATTTAGAGTTGAGAAAGTCAATCTGCTTCCAGATTTTCCTTTCTTTGCTTAATTCACCCTTCAAGTCATCAATAATTTCCTCCATTTTATGGCGTTTTCTGAAATACAATGAATTTCTTTCCTCTATGAGCTTTCTTATCAACTTCTCAAATTTCTTTTTAGAGGACCGATGCTCATCCTCAAGTTCGTGAATTTTCAATCGAGCATGTACTAGCGCTGCTCGCAGAGCAGAAACAACAGAGAAAGTAGGAACTTGATCTTCAAGAAGCTTCACATGGTTGTAAAGACATGCCTTGGTTACTGTTTTCGAGCAGACAGGAACCCACTTTGTCACCCCTTTCATTACAAACTTGGGATATAGCAAAGAAGATCCATGCTAGAACAACAATATTTAAATGAAACAAATATCAGAAACTAAAAACTAATAATTTTAATGCGGGATTAGCAATTATAAGCTGTTAATTTTGCTATTTGCAATACAATAATTGCCACCAATTGACATACAAAACAGACTAATTAAGATTCCCTGCCATTGTAAAAATACAACTAATTCACATTCATTCGTCAAAAAGTTCAAACAAACAACTGTTAATGGACTATCGATCAGACAACAGCTCAAGATGGTTAAATCCTTGGCCTAACCGATCATACTGAGCCCGATATTTGAGGTCACCGAATCCCAGCTGATTAGCCTATTGCCATTCAAAACTGTATAAACCAGTTGAAAATAATGATATCCCATTGAAATGTGAAGTCATACCTTATGCTGGATCTCAAGGTTCGAACTATGATCAAGCAGAGGGCTCCCCAGCGGACCCTTAATTTCCACACCATATCTTCTGCTAGTGCAAGGTGAGGAAGCTGCAATTTTGACATGTCCAGAGCGAGGCTGCAAGATTGACAAGGATATAAATTTTCAAAATTACCCAAGATATATTCAATCAAGTCTTTATTGTGAACGATTTCTTAAAGAACTTGTAATCGAGATTGTGAAAACAAAATGGATGTGTCCCTAAATAAGAAATGAAAGAAAGATTTTAACATTATAAAGCAAGTCAGTGGATTACATTTACAAGTATAATTTAAATAAGAAAAAAAATATGCATACAAAAATCTTAAAACTCGATGATCAAGAAATATAAGCTGAAACCTGAAACCTGAACCGATCACAAGATTCGCATTTAACTCCACAATCGTAAGCCTTAGGCTCAGACAACAAACGCAGCTGCCAGAGGCCAGCAGCCAGTTTTCTGGCAGAAACCTGAACACCCCCATAAGCCCTTTGTCTTTCATCAAACTTCCAGCTCAACAGCGGCGTTCCCGGCGGCTTGTACCTCCGGAGACGATGACAGCTTATCGGATTCCTAAATTTCCGGTGATGATGATGACGTGGAGAGAGTGATACAACTCGCGCGTTCATTTTGTTTTTATGAACTGTCGAGTGTTCATGAGAGAATTTTATTAAGGACAAAGAAACTATGTTTACGGAGGCTCTGCCGCGTGGACAGGAGAAAAGGAAGTAACAGAGTGACAAGGCTTATAGTTTGGTCGCTTTTTATTACTACAAATGTTTTTGAAAGTGACTGTTTCGGTATCTTAATTCTTGAACAAAAACATCGAAAGACTTTCGATATATTAACGAGTGCTCGTAGTCGTATTTCCCTTTCATGAATCATTTATGCGAAAGTATGAGTAAAATTCAAAGATTTATACAGTGATTGCTAAATTATCAATTCTGACTTTAATGTTCTACTCATCCCTGTCTTGTTCAATTTAGTCGATTAATAGAGCAGGTTATTGAGCAAGAAAGAAATATTATTCCATCATTGATTTGGGAAAACTAATACATTTTAAAAATTCCAGTTAGAAATTGGTATATTTTAAAGTCTGTGAAATTAATTTAACTTTTTATTATTTTCGTATGGAAAAAATCCATTTTCTTTAAAATGATATTTTAATATAATTTATTTGAATACTTTACAATAAAAATTATGTTTGAACGTCTTTTAATCCGCATGTTTAGGTCTAAATTGTTTTACTATGTTATGTCTAGACTCTAGATGCCCTCTAGACTTTATTGTAGGTTAAGGGGCCGGGCCGGGCCTGGCTTTTGCAAGCCCGGACCGAGCCCGGCCAACCAAAAAAAAACCCGGGCCCAGGAAAAGCCCGGCTCGAGCTTGAGCCCGAATTTCAAAAAAAAAATTAAAAATTTTAATATATAAATATAAAATATATTTACACTATATACAAAGATAATTTATAAATAAATCACAAGTTTCATTGATAAATTAACAATTTAAATGTTAAAAATGATACAAACATATTAAATATATATATATTTATGTTTTTTTTAAAAAAAAAATTTGGCCCGAGTCGGGCTTTCATTTTAAGGCCCGGCCCGGGCTTTTTCCACCACGGGCCGGGCTGCGGGCTAAACTGCCACCCTTACTGTAGGTAGCAATTTTACGATGATGTTCAGAACATAAATCTATATAATGCCCTTGTTTAAATATGTAGTTGAATTTGAAAAAACGTATCTTTAAATTCAAGTTTTGTTTATTAATATTTTTAAAATATTAAAAATAATAATTTTTAAAATTTTAAATAGATTTTCTTATTGTGGTTTTTTTTAACACAATTTAAATAAAAAAAACCACTTAAAATGTGGAAAGGTTTTTCAAAATCCGGCCAATTTACCAAGACTATCTAAATAGTTTAATGTTGGGACCTATGATTAAGTACATATATTAATGGGTGAAAATTATCCATTTAGTCGCACCTAAAATACCAGGCCATCATGCTTGGTGTTTGTTCACATGAAAATTTTATCTTTAATTTAACGAAAATATCAATATTCATATCTCATCCGTTCAACACATCAACCAACATATATATAAATGTGTCCCCTTATCTATCCGACCCCCACAATCCCATTCTCACGTGATTTTTTCCATCCCTAGATATAATTATTAATTATTTAATATTTAATTAGCGACGTGTCGTAAATCACAACTCAAAAACGTCTCTTACGTAAGCAAGACTAGTGTAAATAACATCTGAATCCTCGAAATTTTATATTTTCTCAAAGAATGATTCAAATTTCTCAAATAGGTCCATTACCATTGTTAAAAATTTGGAAGCACCCTTGAAGTACTGAACTTTGACGCACAAGTAACTCAAGAGTATATAACATTGTAATTTATGAAGTAAGAGCATCTCAAAGGGACAAACAATATATGTCATATCCTAAATATAAGATGTGAGATAAGATTTTTCTTTTAAATAATATATCATATTTTTATCTTAAATCAATTTTCGGAGATCACACTCTCAATTTTTAGGAGTAAATTAAGTTGTCATTCACGCAAATCAACATTTTTAGCGTATTAATTTTATATTTTCTATTTTTTTAGAAAGATTTATCATTCCAATAATAAGAAAGTAAGAATTTATAATAAATATATAATATTTTATATTAGGTAGGAGGTGTGTAAGAAGATTGTTGGAACAAATCTCATACATACCTCTTTAAATTATAAATGATGTCATTTTTTGATAAATGTATGGAGCGTTGGATATGTTATAAGGGTACTTGAGTTTTAGTTGAAGTTATGGATTCATTTGACCCAAACCAATAAACAATGTCCCTACCTAAGAAACTATAAATTAAGGACTATATAAGTTAAAATGACACTCAATTATCCTATATATTATCATAATGACACTTTAATCTGTACAATTTTTTTAAAAAATTAACTTTAATCTCTATCATTGAATATTTTCCGTTAATTTTGAGTTATTTTGAACCCGATTAGTATTAAATGACTTCAATACCTCAAAATTATATAAATATAGTAAAAAATTATTTTAAAATTAAATGAAAAGTCATTTAATTAACAAAACATATTTAACGTCGGGATTAAAATTTATATTTTTAAAATTATTGATATAAAAATATAATAATGACAATATAGGCTTTCATTTTTACCACTTTATGAAAAGTACTAGCAGCCGAATCAAAAACAAACTCATCATACAATTCCTAAAAGATGATCTTTTGAACACGTAAGATGAACAATGAACAGTGACAGTGATTAATGATTCAATGAAATCGGCCCACAATCACTTATCAAATTTCCATGAAACTTGCTGTCATTTTGATCGATACCCTTTTGTCTTCACTCTGTATTCTTTAATATTTTTACGACCATTTAATACAAACTTGTAGAGTCCCAATAATATCAGCCTCGCTTTCTTTATCTTCCCAATTTCTAATATATTTTTTCATTGCACCCCTTCACTTGATCATTTCTGCTTTCTTCTGTTGCTCCAGGAAGCCAAGGTTCGTTCTTTTGCTCTCTTTGATTCTGTATAATTCCTTAATATCAAGATCAGCTTGGACTTATTCATAGTGCTATGTTTTAGTTTGTAATTTGTATCTGGGTTTTCTTAACTCGTTTTGTTAATTTTGTAGTTTCGGTTTTGGTTTTTTGTTACTTGCCTTTGGGTCAGTTTGTGTTTTGTTATCTGCAAAGTGTTATGTCTTGCATTTGCATGAAGGTTAATTATGATTCATCAGATGAAATTGTATACCAATATATAATTTTGAGCTAATCAAGTTTTAGTTTTCTGGCTTGATCTTTTAATCATTGGCTTTAGTAAAAATAGAATTTTGTTTTCTCTATGTAATTTCAATGATTGATGCTTAATGAATGTAATCTATTAAGTGGGCTCATGCATATATAGTTAGAAGAGTCATTTTCACTTTGTTTAGTTATAATATTCAAGAATCTTGGGTATGAAATAGAAAGTAATTTTGTCACATAGCATACTCAAAATAGCAGGAATATGAACTAGACCGCTGCAGGAGATTATTAGCCCTGTATATTTGGTTGGTCTATGATCCACTCAACATGAGATGGATGCAACAATTAACTATTTTGTTAGTTTATTCAGATTGTTCAGGGATAGCATTATGACTTATATAAAGGAGATCACCAATGTTATGGAGTATGATGGCCTTGCAAAGGAGAAATTACCGAAGATGGTTTATGATTACTATGCATCAGGTGCAGAGGATCAGTGGACTCTTCAGCAAAACCGTAATGCATTCTCTAGGATTCTGTAAGCTCTTTTTGATTGTAGCAAGATAACCTTTGATGAATATCTTTTGGTTTATTTATGTGATGTCCTATGAATAACAAAATGGACTATCTTTTCTTCACCTCATCTTAATTTCTGCAAAAAACGTATTTGTTTTTCTGAAAAATAATAGGTTTCGACCACGCATTCTTATTGATGTAAGCAAGATTGACATGACTACAACTGTCTTGGGCTTCAAGATTTCCATGCCCATCATGATTGCTCCAACAGCATTTCAGAAAATGGCTCATCCCGAAGGTAGATGCCCTTGCTCTTGTGAACTTTTCCTCTTTAAATGGGACTGACTGGATGCTTTCTTTGGAGTGAGTGTATGAAATAGTGTGCTAATAACCGCAAAAGTGCACATCTGCTTGTTTTCTAATGCATATTGTGTGCCTAGCATTGTACATTGTTTGAAAAATAACAGAATTATTTCATGCCTTCTAGTAGTTTGTTTTAGGTGAAAATAAATTTATGCTTATCCACACCTGCTTCACTTTCTAAGAATAAGTTTGGACTAACGCAAACGAGGTAAATGCATATTTATTTCTGAACACGGTAATGTGTTTATGCAGGGGAGAATGCAACAGCAAGAGCAGCCTCTGCAGCTGGCACAATCATGGTTTGCTTCTCATCATTTTGTTACTCGAAGTTGTATATTGAAGTTTTTCTTTCAAATGCAACACAATAGGGACCTTCTATGTTCATAAATCAATCATTTCCGTCTTTCTTAATTTGAGTATGCATGATTTGTTGTTTCAGACACTATCTTCATGGGCCACTTCCAGTGTCGAGGAAGTTGCTTCAACAGGACCTGGCATTCGCTTTTTCCAACTCTATGTGAGTTTCAGAAAGCCAATTGCATATTTTTCCATATTTATCCAAGATTGCATTGTGTTGCCACTGGGGACCAGTATCTATTTATGTAGTCCTGGGTACTAATTGCCTTCGTTGATTCCTAAATTTCAAATCATTCATGGGTCTCAATATTTTATGAAATTCTGAAGAAGGTGATCCATTTGTAGCGTCCATATCATTCAGCTGTTCAATAATATTCCTGATTAAAATTCAGGTGACCAAGGACAGGAATTTGGTTGCACAGTTAGTCAAAAGAGCTGAAAGGGCTGGTTTCAAGGCAATTGCCCTTACTGTCGATACTCCAAGGCTTGGCCGTCGGGAAGCTGATATCAAGAACAGGTCAATAGTGTTTGAAACATAAGTCATCACAATAAACTTATACTTAAGCCTGAAAGAACTATCTATTTTTGCTCTCCGTTTCATTATTATATTTAACTCTTGTATGGGTATCCTTACAGGTTTGTTTTGCCTCCACATCTGACTTTTAAGAACTATGAGGGCTTGGATCTGGGCAAGATGGATAAGGTCTGTCTTGCTTATGGCTTACACATTTTGTCATTATGGTTTCCACGTGTCATACCTTTTTTATTATTTACAGTTATTAGTTTCGTGACCTTGTAGACTGATGACTCTGGATTAGCTTCGTATGTTTCTAGCCAAATTGACCAGTCACTGAGCTGGAAGGTAAGATAGTTATATTAAATATCAGAAATTTGAACTATAACATTGAATATTTATTCGTTTTTATATAAATATCACAATATCTGAACAGGATGTGAAGTGGCTTCAAACAATCACCTCATTGCCAATTCTAGTGAAGGGTGTTCTTACTGCTGAGGATGGTTAGCAAACTACTTCCTTAAGAATGAATAGAATTCTCTTCTCCATGCACCTTTCGATCGTACAATTCATTCGTTTTATGAATAATGCAGCAAGTCTAGCAATACAATACGGAGTTGCAGGAATCATTGTATCCAATCATGGAGCACGCCAACTAGATTATGTTCCCGCAACTATTATGGCTTTGGAAGAGGTAACATCTCTCTACGTTGGGTGATTCCCCCTTTTAATTTTATTTTTAGTATCAATGCTGGAACATCACCATGACTAAGTAGCTTATTTTAAAACTTAATTGAAACCTCCAGGTTGTTAAAGCTACACAAGGACGAGTTCCTGTTTTTCTTGATGGCGGGGTTCGTCGTGGAACGGATGTCTTTAAGGCTTTGGCTTTAGGAGCATCCGGAGTATTTGTAAGAATCTATTCTCAAATCAACTTTATGGCATATGTAATTGAAAACGACCTATGATCTCTGCCAAACATTTAAAAGTGAACAAAAAATCATGCTTTCAGCTTTGTTACATCACATTGAACACTGAGTAGAAGTATTCAAATAGGAAAGACTACTAGGCTACTAGTGTTTATTTCTCATTCTGTTTCTCTGGTAATTTTAGGTTGGAAGGCCGATACCTTTCTCACTGGCAGTTGACGGCGAGGCTGGTGTGAGAAAAGTGCTTCAGATGCTTCGCGATGAGTTTGAGCTAACAATGGCATTAAGTGGCTGCCGCTCACTCAAGGAGATTACTCGCAATCACATTGCGACTGACTGGGACACTCCCCGTGCCGTAGCCAGATTATAAAATGGTCTTCTACATCAACATTTAAAATTTTATAGAACTTGTCATTGAAATAACTGTCCCAGATTCAGGGATCACTGTATTGTTAAGACAATGTGTCAATATAAAGAGCTGTTGCTTGGCTTGGGACTTTCTATGTATCACCAAAACAAGATATTATTTTGTTTGGTAACAAGAATCTTAATTTATTTTTTTTTAAAATAAGGGTCTATTCATACATTTATGGAAAAGAATATTCGGTTTTTAAGTCATTCTGTTTAGGGATCATGCCCCCATCATAAGATTTTTTTCAGCTGTAAGATTGATTTTCTGAAGTTCATCTATGTACAAATAATGGAAGATCATAGGCTCAAGTAAAATTACAAAAACATTACATCATTCGTATTCTCTCTTATTTTTTTAAAAAAAATATATTAGATCGATAGTGAGTCGTATTTATCTTTGTTGAGTCCGTATAATATTTATCGTCATAAGAGTTCTGTTATCTGTAATATTAGAACCCTAGTGTCCACTAAAAGACTATTCGGCCAAGTCCTTCCAGGCAAATCAAATGTTTTTATTTCTTAAATATTTTCTAAAATTTTATGTTTTTTATTCAAGGGAACAAAAAATCATAAGTTCTAAGAACTCAAAAAAAAAAACAAAAAAACAAAAAAACAACATATATACAGATTCCCAATCTGTTGATTGATTCATAATCAATTATTAGTAAGGGGAAGTTGCTAAGCTCCTGTTGTTTCTCTTTTGGAGGAATCGTTGCAATGATCTCTTCATTGAAAGACCAGTAACAGGGCTATATAATTGAGATTCAAGGCTCGTATCTGATCCTCTTGGCGTTTTCATTCTCTCATCCACTTCCCTACTGGCAATCAATAAGATCGCTCTTGCCTGCAACAACATTATATATTTTCATTTTTACATCAGATTTCCTACAAATGGCACAAATTCTGATACAGTAACACGTTTCCTCTTAACAAATTGTACCTGAAATTCCGTGACATCACAAACGCAAATCTTTCCATTATAGAAAATTGTTAACTGCTGCTGCTGATGATGATGATGATGATTTTGCGGGCTTACGCTTGAGTACTCCCCCATTCTGTAATCAGAAAACATGGAAAAACATTTCAGATATATGTAAATCTGAACGGTCCTGGAACAGCCAGTGATCGGAATTATATAGCAATGGAAGTAAATAAGTAAACTACTTACATGTTGTGGCCGTGGCTGGTGAAATCTTCAGATGAAATAGAGTTGGCGGAAGAAGGAAGAAGGCGAAGCTCTAAATTGCAGTTTCTTCTCATATTGAGACCCATTAAAAAATAGCGGAAATTAGAAAAAGTTTGATGAGATGAAAAGATTCTGAAGAAGGGGAGATTATATACAAATGAAAAACATGAGCTGTGGACATATAAGGAAATTGCACAAACTTGTAAAACAGGAAGACGTATCGAACAAGAACCAGACACGTGTTTTTCTCTTTTTTTATTTATTTATTTTTTAAATCAAGCACGTGGAACATACATTTATTTATTTTAATTTAATTTGGTGTAATTATGTACCCAAAACCGCTACTTTTTATCAATTGTATGTATGTTAATGGTTATTGGTTTTTGCCATGTGTTTTCATATTTATGCACGTGGATGCATACCTCCATCGACATGTTTTTCTTTTTCTTTTTCCAAAAAAATAAATGTTATAATTATAGTTCAGGATTTTCGCGGATTATAATAATAGATTCTAGAAATCAGAATTAAGATAACAGAGCCAAAAAAAAAAAAATTAGTAATTAATGTAATATAGTTTTATTTGTTAGATTAAAACATTACATGGTTCACATAATGATGCAGCTTAGTGTAATAATAAAGTTTCTCCATAATGATTTATTTTCACTTTTCATTCAATCAATTTTATCATTTCATATTAATTTATATAAAAACTTCACTATTTTATTACTTTTGATAATAAATCATGATCTTACCGACCTAATTAAATAAATACAATCTTGTAAATGAGAATATTTAGTTGAGATTATAAATTATTATAACATAAATATAAAAAATTATATCTAACAATGAACGGGTTCGAAATTTAAATATCTTATTTTCATACGAAATGTTTTTTTTTTGCCGATAGAAGTAACTAGCATCCCAAAAAATCACGATAATCTATTATCATTTATTTCTGACTAACTAATTCCTTCAGTATTTTAATTAAAAATTTTATTTAAGTCGTTTTTTAATTTTGATAGGTAACCAATTTCAACAAATTTAAAGCTCACAAGTCATGACACAAACACAACCCATGTGATAAATTTGAAACTAAATTATAAATGGCAATTGTATGTAAATTTGCGGTGCTGCTGAAATTGATTTGAAAATTGAGCAGAGGCGGCGAGTGCGGTGTGTCCCTTTGACACGTGGAGTGAAACGTGAGATTCGGTGAATGAAACGACAATTGAGAGTTGACAATTACGTGCGTTTTGCCCTTTTTGAAAAATTAGAAAACAAAACTTTGCGGTGCTTTTGTTAAAAACGACATGAAAATTGGAGAGGCGATTTTGAATATGTTTTCTACGAAACTGCCCAGAACTTTCACAGATCGATCCTATTCTATTTTATGAGTACACGTCATGAGGTTTTTTTCTTATCGAGTCTTTAAATTCACTACAATCATTTTTTCTTGTATCATGTGAGAAATTTTCTATGAGAGGAAATATCTCTTAAAAATACAAAATCGTGCCCCGGAGAAATCCATTGTCCTGTCGATTTCAAATTCTATTTTCAAATAAATAAAATACAAATTATCTTAGTTGGTTCAAATTAATAATAAATTATGAGTTTGAGTTTTATATAAAAAAATATATATATATATTACTTGAAATTATATTAATAACCATTATTAAAATATATTAAAACTTGTTTTGAGTTTTGACATATAATTTTAATTAGGAATAAATTAGATTTTACTCATGTGTGTTGGATTCTCCATGTATAGAGATGTCAATTATTTAATTGGATATGAATAATTGGCATGTTTGTCCAAATTTATATAATAAATGAAAAATCCATAGATATGGATATCCAATTTTTACCATTTACTTAAATGAAAAATATTATAATTGAATCATTTATAATAAATGAAAAATCAATTATCTTCCCGGACCCGGGTCGTCCGGATCTTGTTGCCATCCCTAAATATGGGTATCCATGCATATCTATAGATATTACTTTAAATAGCTAGTTACAATAGATTTGATAATTGATTTTTTTTTTTTGAAACGTTAGAAATCCGTCATCAAATCACCTGATCCGAGCTTAAGCAGAGTAGGTAAAACCCACGATCGTCTCAGACTCTTATAAGTAATACACTACATAAACTCGGACTCAGAATTTGGTAACCGAATCTTAAGATTTTTGCCACGGGCAATTTGATAATTAATTGACCAATCAGAAAGCAATTTTTGATTGGAGAGAGAATTTGAGTCTCCAAATTTCACTCATTCTAAACGTGTCAACTTTATGCCTAAAAAGTCAGTAGATCAATCGCAACAAGATTTGTTCTTTGCTAGGAAAATCAGCCAACTTCTATTCAATAGTCTTTAAATCTTTAAATGATTACCAAATAAGCTCCCGAGTAGTTTCAAGGCAAATTCATCAGCACAAGCAGATCAAAAGAAACCTAAATTTTCTATGTTTGGTGTATGCTTGTAAAAATAGGCAGAAAAGTAGCCCAAATACGCTTTTCGGAAAGGGTTCTTTTATTAGACTTAAAAAAAACCTTGTCGACAAATATATCTGGTATAAAGTTTGGTGAACTTATAAGCTAATTCATACTCTCATTACGATACATATAAACTAACTTATACTTTCAATCAGTACTATCTACCAAACGGTGCCGTAGTGTGGAGAAATATAGCATATTGCAACTCATGGGGTGCAACAAATCACATCAACTAACCTAACAGAATGCCACAAAACTGAATATGTTTCCAGCAGCGCAGATGTGAATGATGTGCTGTGTTGCTGTTCATGTGAAGAAGATGGTCGTGACTTGTGAATTGTGATGGTTGCCATTGATGTTATGTTGAAACAATCACCTTCTCACATCAAGAGAAACAGAAAAAAAAGACAGTCAAAAGGAGATGCGTTATTAAAAATTTACAGCAAGAAATCTGATACTGGATACGAAGTCATCAGCTACATAACAAAACGTTCTAGATGTTCCCTTAAAAATGTTCTAGATGTTCTCTTTAGTCAATGAAGGACTGGATTGGTATTATTAAAGTCCAGCAGTAGAGAAATTACCGAAATGTAACCCCCAACAGAACAGAGAATACCACATAAATCACATTAATTCTCGTTTCTGATTTACATTTTTATTTGTATTTCTTTATGAAGAAGAAAAAGAAGAACAAATGGATAAAAAAAAAAGCATGCTAGTTAGGAAATCAAGCAATTCAAAGCAGATTAGCAGTTGGCTTTTTTTAAAAGGGAGAAAGAAAAAGGGGAAATTGGCAAAGGTCACAGTATGCCTGAAGTTACTAATTCATGCCTTAGGGTGTAACTAGGGCTATAAATAAACTGAACCGTTCATGAATAGTTTGAGCTCGACTGGCATTTGGTTTGGTTCAAGATCGATTCATCTAATAAATGAGTTACTCGAACTCGAAAATAATAGCTCAATTATTAAACAAGACCGACTCGCAAAAACTCGTCTCGGCTTATTTTTTACTCGCTAACACTATTCGAAATAGACTTGACTCGGATCGTATAGGCACAATTCGACTCGGTATAATAATGTGTGTGTGCGCGCGCGTGTGTCACAAACATTTGAATTTTGTAAGGAATTTATTTAAATTTTGAAGAAGGAAAAAAAAGTCTAAAAATTGAAATTTTAAAATTCGATCTTAACTCGTTTAGCAATTGAGTTCGAGTCGAGCTTGATCACAACATTTTCTTAACAAGTCGAGCTCGAATAACACATATAAAACTCGAGCCGTGCTCGAGCTCATATAAGTGCTTATCGAGTCAAACTCGAACAACCACTACTCGGCTCGATCACACCCCTAGATGTAACCATTTGAAAATACATTCACCAAAGTATTCCAGTCAGTCAGATGTACACATGCTTCAATTATGTAACAAAATAAGATACAAGCAGTGGTTTCCCTATAAGAGAAAAGAAGGTTCATTTAAACGTGGCAAACCCTTAATTTTATTAACAATTTTGTATGCCTGAAGTGTGGCAAACCACACATATATTGGTAAAACTTTATGGAATTAAAGGCCATTGAAAGAAGCATCTACTTATTGTTCGAAATTTAGCATATGATATATGGTGGAAAATTATAATTTTTCAATTTTAAACATATATTTCCATCCAATATCATTATTAATTTTCATGTTTCATGATAATATTTATTTATGAAACATAAATAAAACGTACTTTAAACATTTAAGTAATCTTTGTACGGTTCCTCATAAATTCTTCAAAGCCACCCACACGTTTGGCCTCCAACGATATCCACACAAGCATAGAGTTAAAAATTTTGGATTTCTCAAATCGAGTAGTATGTAAGTGTATTTTCTTTAGTGCTAGCTTAAGAAAAAAGATTGTTCTAGGGTTTATGGTATTTGGGAGTAAGAAGAATTTTGCTTTTTATTAAAAGAAAAATCTTTTGAAATAAATCAAATTTATTTCTTTCTCTCTCCAATGCTCACGTTTTTGATCAAGTTGCTCACCAAACTTATTCCACTAATAATTGCAAGCATAATAAGGGTATTTATAGATTTTAGTTTTGAATTGTTTTAATTCCAATCAAATTAGAATTAATAGGATAAGATTTAATCATATTAAAATAAGAATTCTAATTCATCCTAAATAAACAACTATTATCCTTAATTTATTTAATTAAATTAATTAAATAAAATTTATCAATCCTAATCAAATTAGGATACTATAAATATGAAATTATAATTTAATACAAACACTTTGCTAAATTATATTTCAGTCCCTATACTTTTAGAAATTACAAAACGACCCATGCACTTTTGGAAATGATGAAATAGCCCCTAATTTCCATATTTTTACTTTGGCCTTAAAATTTCCAGAATTCAATTTTTGTCCATAATTTCTGAAATTATGGATTTACCCCAATATTTAAGAACTTAACATTTAAGTCCTAAAACTTAATCTACATAATTTATCATTAACTCCTCAATACTTTAAAGTGTGTGACCCATTAGGTTCTTCCTTATGTTGGCAATGAAGATAGTTATAGACTTCATAAGTCTAGATGAATTAATTTAATTAATTTATCCTTAATTAACTCTTTAATTAAGAAACTAATTTCCATAGATCAAGAGCGGCATCTAGCAATGCATCATGACCCCCAATTAAGAAAGAATACTAACTTTAGTGAAACATATTATGTATACGATTACCGTATGATTTAATCATTTCGCCTCATACATATCTCGCCAACGATTCTAGAGTATGGAAAATGTCTACTCTATTAAATCATGGCTATTAGAACATTGACTTAAACTGATAATATATATAGAGAGAGTTTCTGAAACTTCTTTCAGAACTCGCCATGGCCATGAACTTATGTTATCACTTATGTCAAATCGTGCCTCTTGAGATATCGACTCTATGTTATCCAGAGCGGCGAATCTTTTATTGATCACTCACTATCTTCGTACGCTTTTCATATTGCTCAATCATTACCCTATGCGCAATCTCGCTATGGATTACGGAGATGTAATGTCAAAACATATATGATCCACATACAAGATATCATGGAGATCTCAAGTCTAAGGATCATTCATACTATCATTACAAAGAGAAATCTCATAGACATGTGGATAACACTTCATATGGATTCTCAAGCGGGTCAGTTCGATGTATTTATTCTCCAACAAGCATCCATATGTTAGACTAAGTTAACAACTTCACTAGTAGCTTATGAGATCAGCTACCTTCCTTCAATAAGGAATCATACATAACATATGCCGATCTAAATTGGATCTATCAATGTCCTGTGTTGATAATCCTACGATCGAGAATATTTAAGAATGACCGGATCTCATATATTAAACTTAATTTAATTTCTTTAATCGTCATTCTAAGGACTTTATTTTACAAGTAGTCAAAATTACTTATGGACAATACTTATAAATAAAACTGCCAAATTTTATTAATCAATGTAATAATACAAAATTACATATTATCTTTATTGAATCTATGACATATAACCAACACTTATATCAGATAAGACAACATAAAGCTTACAGTTATTATTCAACACCATGGCCACTTAGTATCTCTCCATGCAAACCGATGATTCTCATTATTTTTGTCAGCCGGATATTTTAGATAACTTCCTTCAACTTGGGATTGGCTAGTGTTGTCCCATCCAGCTGCTGGACAGCCTTGGAGTTTCTGATCACGAATCAAAGCTTCCTCCCTGTATGCTGGGTTAGTATACCTTGGATGTTGAATAAATGCAACATTTTTCCACCATAGCTTCAATGCCTAGAAAAAGACAATTGAGTGAGGTTTCAGTAAGATGGGTAGTAAATACCAGGGGCATATGTTTTTAATGATCGATTTCACAAATTAAGCAAACTGTTGAAGTAGAATTGGTTTTCCTTTTTTTTACTTTTTAATAGGACTAAAGTTGGTAGTAAAAATTTTCCCCAAACAAAGCCTGGCCAAAATGATGGACCAATTCTACACTCAAACCTAGAGTTCTCTGAAAACAAGAGATATGGGCACCTTTACTGTTCAGTATAAAAGTATTAGAAAGGTAATTACCTGAATCCCTAATCACAGTTCTTTAATGCATTTGGAATTACTCAATAGCCAATGCTGTACTGCACTTAGGAATTTAGGATCCTACGGCACCTAACGGAAAAAACAAAATATGTTTCTAATTCTTCTTTACAAGGCTGTTATTGGGTATTATTATTTTAAAGTCTTTACTGTGTCACACTTTGACAACGCTTCAATCTTTACTTACTTGCCAATATATCCAGAAAGCAACCTTATGAGGCATCAACCAGAAGAAAATGTCCTGATCAGATGTCAATACCGAAGAGACCCTTTTGGCATTTAAGGTAGCAACAAAATAGTCACCGAGCTCAGGGTGTTGAACTGAAATTACAACAAGTAGATTCTCCCCAGGAGCACTTGCCCTGATGCTCCAATTTCCATGCATATCCTGAAATTTCTTTTGGTATTAGTCGCCTAGGAAAGGACCTCCTTAGTAACAAAAACAAAGATTCCAGAAACATGGCCAGCATTTTTCAAGTGAGCACCCCAGGAAACAGAGAAGGCACGCCAAGACATAAATCAAAAGATTATAAGAAACACACATTGCCACAAACGAAAGCAAAGACGAGAAAATAATCAAAGACACCTACCATAAAAGGACTGACATGTAATGGTTTCGCCACTAAATCAGAGTCTGGATTGAAAACAAACGTTAATCTTTCGCCCCATGGTGTATTAGTTACCTTAACAAACAGAAACCACAGACAGTGTCAGTGAAAACCTTGTAGCCTCCATCATCATTTAGATTGAAATCTAATACAAAATTTACGAATTTGAAAGCATCAAGCACATTTCAATTTCAAATTCAATAAAGCGCATAACAAACCCACCTCAGCTATACACTTTTTCAAACAATGAGTAGAGCCTTCCACATCATAGCAATAATACAAACTCACAGGACTCTGTTCGTATCCCACGCTAGGAGGTATTGTCAACAGTAAGCTGCAAAGTGCTTGCACATTATCAATTTCTTCAACTCCAAGACAAAATAATTCAAATGTTTCTTAATTTTTAGTTCAAAAAGGGGGAAAAAATCCATTACATATTCCAAAGAAGCAATTTACAATAAAGACTTTTTCGATTATTAACAAATAGAAATGCTTAAAAAAACTTTTATGAGATAAATTGAAGATGCATACACTGGTCCATTAGTATCAGCGACTCGGCGAGCATCAGCGGCGGAGAGATGATCGGACGGCGCGTGAGGCGCATGGTCGAGGTCGAAGAGAGCGTAGCGTACGGGGTACTTGAAAGAGTGGCGGACAGGACGGCGGCGGTCGTGCCGGACGGTGCCTGCATAGAAAGAGACGGGATCTGATGAGGAGGAGGAAGATGATGCGCGTGATGGACACCGGTGGCGAAGGAGCGTGCGGAAAGGGAGGAGGAGAGAGAGAGCGAGGGAAGTGAAAAATGTGGTGACAATTGAGCAGAGGAGATAGAGTATTTCCATTCCTTCTTTGTTTTGGCGCTTGTTGGTTGGTATTTTTGAGTTTCGCTCGCTTTATATATATGGAAAAATCATCAAAATTGGGTCGGGTCAAACCTGATATTTTCATTGAACCCGCGATCCGATTCGATTTTACAAGTTGAGTCGAGTTTGACCCGATTTTTTTTTTTAATTTTTACCCACTCGACCGGTCGGATCGATCGGACCGCAGATTGACCCGACCCTATAAACACCTATGATGTCAATGTTGCTTAATGGTAATGGTGGCAATGGGCCGGACCGGTCCGGGATTTGATAAGCCCGGCCCGAGCCCGGTAATGATTTTTTTGGTCCGGGCCCGGGAAAAGCCTGCCCCTACTTGGGCCCGGGCTTGGGCCATGCTTTATTTGGCACGATTTTTTATTAATAAAAAAAATTATTATATTTGTAATTTATTATATATATATATATATATATATATATATATATATATATATTTATTATATAAATATACATAATATTTTTTTAAGACAGGGCCGGGCCGAACTTGGACTTAATGTGCTAGACTCGGCCCAGGCCCGACCCTAGATTTTTTACTCTCGGATCGGATCGAATCCGGGCTTTTTTGTCATCCTTACTTGATGCTTTATTTTCAATAAGGTATTCAGAGTTTATGTTTATATAAATTTAAGGTTAAGCCTTCAAGAAAATGGCACCACAGTCTCCAAATTTTAAAATTAACCATATATTTTGGATAAAATGTTAATCTTGAAAACATTTAATTTTTTTGGAGCATTATGAGTAGGGATGGCAACAAGATTCGGACCCGACCCGGGTTCGGGAAGACCCGGGTCCGGAAAAAATAAAAAAATATTAGATTTTAATAAAAAAAAATATAAAATATTATGCATATATATATATATATAAATAATAGAATTTAATAAAAAAAATAAAAGAATTGAAATAAAATTAATAAAATTGACAAAATAAAAATATAATATAAATATAAAAAATACAATTAAATTTTTTTTTTTTTTAAAAAAGAATCCGGGTAATCGGGTCCGGATCGGGAATATTTACCCGGATCCGGAACCGGACCCGGGGTTGTGAACCTCTTCCGGATCCGGATTTTGCCATCCATAATTATGAGGTTTATATTTCATCTCGTTATGACTAAAGTTAAAATCTCTCACACACACATATATAATATTTATCCATTTTTTTGTGTGTTGTTACCACTTGAAATTATATAAAATATGGGTAAACTTATTTCATAGATCTTAAATACTTGACTTAATTAATTCATTATTTAATTCACGAATATCGAAATATGTGATAAGCTTTTACTTCATTCATTCATCTATTACTTAATTCATAAATCTCGAATTCAATTTTACTTAATTCATTCATTACTTGATTCATGAATTTTAAATAAAACTTTATTTGATTCATGTATCTCATTATGATTCTATGTTTATATAAATGAGTATTAAGATGTATTTAAAATACACATATAATAGAATATCATTTTATGACTTTGATAGACATCTTCATTTAGTGGAACAATGACTTTAACTTGACGACCTAAGCTGCATTTGATCGTTGCTACTTGAATAATCTGGAAAGCTATAAATGTTGTGTGCATATAAATATCTTTGTAAATCTTGAGGTCTTAAGGTCCTCTTTTGTTTTCTTTTGAAAATTAAAAAGCACGACAACACTCGAGATACAAACTAATTTATTTAATTTCAATATGGCATGGAATTTCTCAATAAATATTGCAAGGAATTCAATGTTTTAAAAAAAATCTATCAAATTAAAATGGATGAGGTTATTTGCACTTTACAAAATTATTTGAACGCTCTAATTTTAATAATTACTTGTCAAAAAAATACTCATGATATGATTTACTATTAAAGACATTATAATATGAGATAATTGATGAAGACTAAAAATATATACATTTAATAAAAGAAAAATTAAATATTTTACACTTGAAGTTTTATTAATCCTTCTAACTTAGCATATTTATGAAATACTAATTAAATTTATGGTTTATCTATCTTTATTGAGATTTTCATTTCGTGTGTAGGTGAAATATATTTTTCGATGCTCTAATTGAAAGTAGACATTGTATATGGATTCTATAAGATCATAAACATTCATTGCGTTCCGATTTACTACTAAATGAGCTTATAATGGACCTGACTGCACATATTTATATTTATACAATAAAAAATGTGGGTACTCAAAATTAGGCACTTAATTAGCCTAACTTGTTGAAATTTAAAATTACATAGCCCAACCTTTGAAATTTGGCAAAAATGGTGAGCATCATTCACTTATAAATAGAGGTGTTTGACACCTTCTCAAGCATGCTTCTTCATTTGTTCTCTTGTATAATATGTGAAGAAGTGTGAGACTTTGTGTATTTGTTATATTTTCTATTATTTATTGTAATTTATTTTCACTTTGTTAATGAAATTATGTGTGTTTTCATTTACGTTATGAGTAGCTAAATTATATATAGCTGGGATAAAATGGTGAAACTTTTGATATGAAAATACATATAAATTTTCCTCATATCATAAATATAAATTGTGTTATTTTCTAAATAATATATGTATTATTTTCCTTTATGTGAGAGTCTTGACTCTCTATAGACAGTCATTAGGTCCGTCATGGTAGACCCATATTGAGTGGCACATCTAATACTTGAACACAATAATATACGAGAGTCGTTTGCTAAAATCTATACTAATTATAGACAATTTTATTTTCACCTTATGAACGTATTTATATGTTTTGGCATAATTGAGTATCGAATCATGAAATATATTAACTGATAAATAATAACAATTTATATATTATAAGAAGTAATATTTATCTATATTTGAAATATTAATAGTGGATCACATAGCCTCGCTATTTTATGTTATTTTTACAGCATCTAGTTTAATTGTCACACAACTTCATTTAATTTAGTCTTTTATTTTACGAGTTGTATATTATTATTTGTATTGTTAGTTTATTCTATTAAATATATTCATTGTGGATTGACTTCAGACTTATCAGATTGTTTTATTATTTCGACATCCTTATACTTTGTAGTAAAAAATCACTTTATGAGTGTGTCATCAATATAAAATAATTACTTTAGGCACCTATTTAACACATTCATTCAACATAAAATTCTCTTCTTTGAATCCTAAATTTTGTACATTCATCATCTTAATAATAATATTTCATAAGGATTGATACCCAAAGACAGAGAAGAATGTTTGGTTAACTTATTGAACACTTAACATATTTCAATCGGCCGCTTTATTGGTAAAAAGAAAGTAATAGAGAATCGGACCTTAATTTTATTACTCTTTTCATTAATGTGTGCGTTAATTAATTATATGTAAGGGGAAATATGGAATTTTGATAACCTCAATTCCATCTATTTGATTAGATATTACCAATGTTTTTTTTTTCTTTCAAATATAGGAAAATCTCTTATCATCTCATATCATATGTCATTGGACCTCATATGAGTGGGTAAAATCCAATTGGCAAAAATGCAAAACTTACCCTCTAACTTTCACGTTTGTTCATTTCAGTCTTCTAACTTTCAGTTTTGTCAATTTAGTCCTCTAACTTTCAATTTTTGTCAATTCAGTCATCCGTTACAAATCCGTTACTGCTGCTAAAACGACGCCGTTTAACGGAGGACTGAATTGACAAAAATTGAAAGTTAGAGAACTGAATTGACAAAACTGAAAGTTATATGACTGAAATGAAAAAACGTGAAAGTTAGAGGACTGAAATGAAAAAACGTGAAAACTAGAGGGTCGGTTTTGCATTTTTTATATCTTAATTTAGGCCATATTAAATTATTTTTCTTTTTCTTATTTTTTTAAATAGTAAAAGAAAAGGAAAATAGGCTACAACTGTTAAGAAAATTAATAAATATAATTTTAATGATAACAAGAAAAAAATTATATTCCAACAATTACATTTCAAAATGTAATTATAGAGATTACATTTCAAAGATAAGTGATGTATTTTTTAATTTTTAATATTTGATTTGACAATGTAATTTATAAATATAATTTTAATGTATTGAACAGTAATCTCTAATGTCTCACGAAAATGTTGAAGATAATGCTTGTTCAGGATCGACCTTCATCAGATCTTTATTTCTTGAATGAATACAAATTTTTTTTTTAAAAAAATGAATAGGTTGTTACTTAGCTCACTAATTACTTGTCTAATGTTGGAATTTGTTTTCAATTTATATTATTATTAGTAGTAGTACAATATTAAATTAGTTTGGTCAATTCAGTCCTCTAACTTTCACGTTTTTTCATTTTAGTCCTCTAACTTTCAGTTTTGTCAATTCAGTCCTTTAACTTTCAATTTTTGTCAATTCAGTCCTCCGTTAAACGGCGTCGTTTTGGCAGCAATAACGGCAGCAGTAACGGATTTGTAACGGATGACTGAATTGACAAAAATTGAAAGTTAGAGGACTGAATTGACAAAACTGAAAATTAGAGGACTGAAATGAAAAATGTGAAAGTTAGAGGGTGAGTTTTGCATTTTTGCCAATCCAATTCTATCTCAAACTCTTATAAATATTACTCACATTAATTGAATCATAATTTCTCAAATGATAGGCCAAGAATCAACCAACAATGAAGTTGATAGCTTTAATGGTTTTGAGATCAAGAAGGAGATGGACGAGTATAAATAATAAAACGATTTAACGATATCAATTGTCTTCACTAGTAATTTACTCATTTGGTATTTAAGTAATAAAAATTAATTAGTCTCTCATTAATTTAAATAGTTAAAGTGCGGAAATTTTTGATATTTAAAAGAATATACAAAGTAAAAGTTAATTTTTTGAATTTAATTGATGAGTATTCAAAATATTTTTTAGAATACAAATAATTTCACCCAATTAAAATTCATCAAGGAAGTGAGAAATTGAAGCTCTAGCACGTTTGAGCAAAAAATTTAAGCTTACAAACGCTGTTAAAAAAAAACAAAAAACTATTTTGTTTTTGTTTAACTTTAAAGTTAAAAATCTATAAAATCTATTGAGACTGTTTCATTTAGAAAGCGTGTAAAAATACTATAGTTTGACAATCATTATGTTTTATTTAATAACACTATATTTCATATACCTTATAATTAAATTATAATTAGCTTGTAACACTATATTAAAACCTCGATAACAGTTAATCATATATGATAAAATAAATAGCCCCAATAACGTAATCGGATTGGTTGAGCTAGGGGTGTTCGCGATACGGTTTAGGGCGGTTTTTTCGTTTTTTACTTCAAACCGTGTGGGTTGGCGGTTTGAGAAATTAGAAAACGAAATCGCAAATTTGATAATGAAAACCGCGGCGGTTCAGGTTGGCGGTTTAGCTGTTTGGGCGGTTCGGGTCGGCCGTTTGGATTGTAAATTTTTTAAGAAAATTTTGTGTGTTTTCACATTATAATTGAAGAAAAAATTACATAATTTTCATTTATTCATTACATATTGTTATATGATCATTAAATATCTTAATTTTCATAGTTAAAGAAAAAGAAAAATATAAAATAATATTTAATTTGTACGCGGGTCGGCGGTTTAGGCGGTTCGGGTCTCGGTTCGAGTCAAAATATGCGGTTTGGGCGGTTCGCGGTTTGACATGGGTCAAAACCGCACACCGACCCGAAATTTACGGTTCGATTCGGTGCGGTTCAAAATCATTTTTAATATTTTTTCAAACCGCGCTGTTCGATTCGGTGCGGTGCGGTTCGCGGTTTGACCCGAAATTATGTTGACACCCAGTTTGAGCATATTAATACAAAGTTTGTCACGAGTTCCGCACTTTAGAGAGGTGAGGAGTTTTAAATACATTTAAAATTGTCCATCATATTTATCTTTTTATTTATTTATTTTTCAATTCAAGATAAAAATCTTAAATATACTAAAGTAAAACCTCTATAAATTAATGGAATATTAGTTTTTAATAAATGTTATAAATTAAATAATTTATAGATATACTGTTTATTTGTTCTAAAATAACACAACACTAAGCAAAAACGTGGAACGTTGCATGATTTAGTGAAAAACCTCTATAAATAATATATAAATTAATGGAATATTAGTTTTTTAATAAATGTTATAAATTAAATAATTTATAAATATACTGTTTATTTGTTCTAAACACAACACTAAGCAAAAACGTGGAACGTTGCATGATTTAGTCAATCTCGTAAATATTATAGTCAAAATAAAATTATTTTGATTGAAATGTTGAAACCAATCAATTAAATCATTCGATTCGGGCTTAAATGGAGCATATAAAATTCTCAATTGTCCCAAATTCTTATAAGAAATACACTTCCTAAACTCGAATTCAGGACTTGACAATTAAATCCTAAATCCTTTACCGTCAAACCACGCCCAATATGATTTGCCTTAAATGACAGTTCCTGATCTTTATATATTATTGGCATGTAAATATTGAAAATATGTGTATTGTTGGTGTTGTAAATGTGAATTTAATAAGGAAGAGTTACATGTTTGATTTTGAAAAAAGTTGTTACAAAATTAATTGGGGAGTTATAAGTTTTGTTTGTATGGAGATGTTACAAGTTTTGTTAGGGAGTTATATTTTAGCTTTGGCACCTCACCAAATTATTGTTTATAAGGTGTTATGTTGTGAAGTGGTTTTGGGCCCTAAGGGGTACCCACTTTTGTGGAAGGGTGAGGAAAAAGGTCAAAGTTGGTTCTCCACACGCGCCGTCGGTCGGTTCGGGACGGGTGCGGGTGTATATATATATATTTTGTAACACGTTTTAAATGAAAAAAAACAGTTTATACATTGAATTTTGTTATTATGGCCAGACGTTTTTCAGTAAGCCCCCAAGGGGTGTGGCTTGGTGGTGAAGGGTCCAGAATCTCACCTTGAGGTTCTGGGTTCGAATCCAGGGGGTGCAACTTCTTGTAAGAGCCTGGGGCAGCCGGGGGTTTTACCTGCGCCGCGGCCCAGAATGGGTGGTTTGGTGGCGGGGTTTCCAACGATTTCAAAAAAAAAAAAAAAAAAAAAAAAAAAAAAAAAAGTTTTTCAGTAACGTATTCTGTAAATTAATTTCCCAACGTTTTAAAAAAAAAAAGTAAATGTTAAAGATGTCAATTATTGCCAACGTTCAAAATTTCCCATATATATATCATGCCTCTTTTGTTGAAAAAAAATATACACAAACAAGAGAACAAACAAAAAATCGAGAGCAACGTTTTTCTTCTTTTTGCATCAAATCGAGAGCTACTGTTTTCATGCATCAAATTTGCTTCCAACTCGATAATTAAAAAAAGAAAAAAAAATACGAGACTGAGAGCATACCAATCGGGATTTTATTCTCGGTATTTTCAACAAAATCCATCTGCTAAATTGTCCTCGTCTTTCTTTTGAATTTTGCTCGGATTTTATTCTCGGTATTTTCAACAAAATCCCTCTGCTAAATTTTCCTCGTCTTTCTTTTGAATTCCGAGTAAATAAATATTTTGTGTTGGGTGTGAGTATTCCAATCGGATTTCAATGCTAACCGATTGAGACAGTGTTGATCTGGGCTGTTTTATCCTGGAGACGTCAGGGCAGATTACTGCTAGCATAATTTCTTGGACATATCCACGAAACGTCTTAAAGAGAGCGACCTAATCCGCGACTTTGTTGGGGTTTTGTGCAATAAATTCGGGTAACGCAACGGAATGCGGGAAAATCAAATTTTCCGATTTCTTTAATTTTTATTGGGTAATTAAAATAAAACTCAATACTCAAAAACAGAATTTTTAACCCAAAAAATCAGAATTTCAGTAAATTACCGTGATACCCCAAAACTTTATATTTTAATCATTTTAGTCATAAGTTGTTAAATACACGCTTATGTGATTTCCAATCACAACCAAAATGATTTGTACATCATATATATATATTAAAACAAAACTCTGAATTTTTTTCCAAATTTTTCCTTAATTGTCGAAAAGCCCAAACCTTTTGCACTTTGATCATTGTTGTCCTAAATTGTCAAATACAAGTTTAAGTGATTTTCAATCACTACCAAAATGATATGTACATCTTATATACATACAAATATAATCCAGAATTTTTTTTCCAGAATTTTAGGTAATTATCGTGAGCCCCCAATAGTTGTCATTTTGATTATTTTGGTCATAAATTGTCAAATATAAGTTTAGGTGATTTCCGATCACTACCAAAATAATTTATACAACATATATATGAAAAGCCCAAATTTTGGTTTAGGTTAGAAATCATAATTTTTCAATTAATCAAATTAACCAAAAATTAACCTAAATTAACACAATCCAACACTTAAATCAAATATCTACAACACCAAACAAGTTTCACCACTTTGAAACAACTCAAGAATAATTCTAGATCATCATTGAGTGGCATAACAACTCTATAATGGCAACCAAGTCATCTAATGACCAAAAGTGTACTTATTAACCATTAATAAGCAAACTTTGTTCAACATACATGCTTATATCTTTCATCCAAGCTTCCAAACATCTTATTACAAAAACAAGAGAGTAGAGAAACATGCACATATCATATAGTATAGCTAATAACTATAGAAATATTTTTCTATACAAAGAAAGTTCGAAATTACCTAATAATCTCCAAGTTTTCTTTGATTTCTTCTTAACTATTCTCTCTTTAAAAACTTTGGAGGCTTCAACTTATAAAAGGAAAAAATGAAACAAAACTTTATATACCTCCCACACCTTGGCCGAAACCCTAGAGGGTAAATTTGTCATTTTTTTCAAATTTATACTAATAAATGAAGGCTAAGTTATTTGTTCAAGTTGTACACTACAACTTTAAAAGTTTTCCAACAAGTGAACCAACCAAAATAATCCATTTCCTAACTTAATCATTGATTACGCCCAAAAAGTACTTGTGATTACTTGCGGTTATCACAATATAGTTGGGGTGTCGATTCATCAGAGATATGGTTACAAAGAACTAGTTTACTCAAACAAAACGTTAGCAGTAACTAAATTAAATATGAAGAATGAATTGAGAATGTAAGATAAAAACTATATAAAAGTACTTAAGAATGTCAATAGAGAAAGATGACAAATCATTGAGAATCCCTCTTGTATTAAACTCATATGTTCAGTTATTGATTCCTGTTATTACTCAGTTGAAGGTTTCACATCCTAAACCAACAACCGTAAGATATTCAATTCTACACATGTCAAATTCTAAGGTAATCAATGTTTATTTTCTCTATGTTAACAACACACAAAAGTTATCATTACGAGCTATCTAACGTCGATAATATACCCTCAGGCAATACTGAAGCAGAATACCAACACATAAAACAATTTACCAGTCACAACTGGGTTCGCAAATCACACATAGAAGAAGCATGAATTGATCTATATGAGAGTTGACAAAACACAGTCTCTGGGTTCAGAAATCATAAAATAATAAAGAATAACAACCATCAATTTTATTAAACGTTAAAAAGTACTTTAAGAATCAAAAACATAAACATAGAAATTTAAATACAAGAGTTATCCTTAGCTTTGCCTAGGAGATTAGTTCTCCATGCGAGAAAGGGATATAACCTTGATAGATATGGTTTCCTTGAAGTTCTTCGTTCTCATCCCTTGATTTTATGTTTGTGGCTCTTTGTTCTCTTTTTGTTCTTTTATTTCTCTCTGATTTTCTCCTCTTTTAGGGTTTGGACGAAGTTGGGTTTATATAGAAAAGCTATGGATCATTGTGCACATCAAATACGTCAAAATCAGGATTTTGGGGCGTTCGGGGAGCTGCGACGCTGATCTTTGGGTGCTGGGGCTCCAAATCTGCTAGAAAATGTATGGAGAATGAAACTGGGGTGCGTCGCGATGCCCAAAGTTGGCACGTCGTGACGCGTGGCAGAGGGAAAATTATGATTTCGTGCTTTCTTCGTTTCAGCTCTTCCTGCGTGCTTCTGATGTGTCCGTAAGGTCCTGAAACATGTGTAATTACTTCAAACTTCATATTTCATTACTCCTAATAACAAAGCACAAACAAACTCTAATTAAGATTAAAACATACGATAATCAAGCCGAATTAGCGGTGTTCAAAGTACACTTTCGTGCACTTATCAATCATGATAAATATAATTTGTATTTAATTATTCTAATTATTTAACAATTGAATAATTAGATAATTAGTTAATACAAATATCAAAATATATGTATTATATTTACTTTAAATACTCCATAATACATATATTTGTAACATGTGTCAAATATTTTATTTGACAAATAATTAATGTGTATTTAATAAAATCATGTATTAAATCCAAATACACATTAAGTATGAAATGGCCGAAAAAACTCTTAAGCATGTATCTATTCTTTTAACTGTTAAACGATTTATAAATAATCAATATTATTTATAAATCGTTGCCCTAGTGCTCTACGAGTATATTTCATTAGTGAGATTCTCTAGATTCAAGCATATATGTCACAGAATCTAATTTCGTATCCATAATCTACCCACCCGTAAATTATGATGACCACAGATAAACTCATTGAACCATACAGGTCGAGGTCATCACATACGTATAATCCATCCATCACAGGTATCTGGATTATCCCAGAGATATAGAGATAAACGTCAAATCTCTATAGGTATAATCTCGTCGACGTATCTATTAGCAATCTCTTAAATAATACTTAGAACTTACTTTTATAATGTACCACGGGCCCATGGATTTAACAGATTGTTAATTCCATATTTAATATATATGCTCTGTACACAGAACTGAAAGATCTTATCTTGATACACACATAATATCCTGAGGATCAGTCCACACCCAATGAACATGTGGAGGTTTGATCTAAATAGATTGGTGACGTGACTGCCATCAAAGTGTGGAAGATACCTCATATATCTGTGGTGGTATCTCAAGTCAAACGATAATTATGCTACTCAACCTGAGAAGATTTCTATTTACGTTGGTGTACCATATATTAGGAAATCGTTGGTGAGTAGTTTAATGTTTATCCAATAAACACCTACACGTCTATATGAGTCTTCCGAGACTCATGGTTTATTGGGATAAACGATCGGATCAAATTCTGATGTATGACGTATACTGGTCTCAGCGGATTTTACTAACCGACCTGTGTTAGTAAATCTTGACCAGAAACTTTATTTGAGAATATACAACTTATTGTGACACATCCCAATGTCAATTACAAACTACATTGTAACTGCGCACTATGTTGTAAATCATGGAGTCTTTGTTTAATATATACATATCTCTAAATCATATTTAGTTTCAATCTAATCGTAACTAGATCGAATACAAATATAAAATAAGAAGTGTACCATAAATAAGTAATATTATGGAAAAAAGAATTGTTTGTATTAATGAGTGGGATAAAATACGATCCGGATTGGCACTCCGAGCACCAACCTTAACAGACTCAACCCATTTCCGATTTATTTTCCTGGTGAACAGTAATATTATTCTGACTTGCAATCTGTTTCTAAAATCTTAAGACGTTTTTATCTACCATGTATACTTCTGCTACTGCTGTCATGAACACTATTGCCTTTGATTTTGCTGCTATTGATTTGAACAAACCGTTTCGGTTTTAAGGATTTCACTTTAAACGTTGGAGATTAAAAATGATGTTTTTCCTCACTGTTAAAAAATTAGCGAAGTTATGTATGTCTGAAAAATCGAATTGCCTGATGACCATACCGTAATCCAATTTATGGAGCATGAAAATTGGGAAGAGGATGATTTTATATGCACAAATTATATACTTAATGGCCTATCTGATGAATTGTATGATATATATAGTTCTAGGAAAACTGCTTAGGATGTTTGGGATATCATTCAGAACAAGTATGAAACTGAAGAGGCTGAGTCTAAAAAATATGATGTTCGTTACCTTAGATATCAAATGGTAGAAGATAAATCTGTAGAAACTCAATCCCATGAACTATAGAAAATAGACAATGAGATTATATTTGAGGGTATGTCTCTAGATGAACAATTCCAAGTAGCTGCCATAATTGATAAACTACCCTCATATTGGAAGACTTTAAAGGTATCATTTGACATAAAACTAAGGAATTTTCCCTATAAAATCTGATTATCCGCTTCGCATAGAAGAAGACCCGCAAACAAGATCAAAAAGAAGAGATCATAGTTGTGTCAAACAATAAAAAACTTGCTTCAGTAGTCCTGAAACCTAATGGTAAAAATATGAATAAAAGATTTCCCCCTAAGAACAACAAAAACCATAATCACCAAAATCCCAACAACAAAACCCAAAATAATCAGAACAAGTAACAACCTCCATCAAGAAATGAAAATGGCCAGTTCAAATGCTACAACTGTGGAAAACTAGGGCATTTTGCTCGGAACTGTCGGAATAAGCATTCTGCTCCACAAACGAACCTTACCAAAGACCAGCTTATTGCTATGATCTCTGATATCAACATGGTTGGTGGATCCGAGGGTTAATGGGTTGACACTGGCATTTCTCGTCATGTCTGTTTTGATCGTGCTTTGTTCAAGTCTTATGTGGAAGCCGCGGACAAGAAAGTATTGTTGGGTGACTCCCACACCACTATGATTATTGTGACCTGTGACGTGGAACTGAAGTTCACCTTTGGGGAGACCATTATTCTTAAGGATGTGTTGCACACTCCTGAGATAAGGATGAACTTGGTTTCAAGCTATTTCCTGAACAATACTGAGTTTACACAAACTATTGGGCTGATTTGATACTCTCAATAAAAATAATATTTTTATGGGAAATGGTTAGCTACTGATAGAAATGTCAAACTTAATATTGCTATTAATAAAATTGATTATTCTACTTACATGTTGTGTTCATTCAATATTTAGCATGATCGACTTTATCATGTTAATAAACGAATTATAAAGAACATGAGTAACTAAAGCTTAATTCATGAATTATCTTTGAATAATTTTGAAAAATGTGAATTTTGTAGTCGAGCTAAAATCACTAAAACGCCACATAAATATGTAATTAGAGAATCTGAACCGTTAGACTTAATACATTCGGATATTTACGAGTTTGGTGGAAAATTGACTAGAGGTGGAAAACGACACTGTATCACATTTATCGATGATTGTTCACACTATGCTTACGTTTATCTAATGAAAAATAAAAATAAAGCATTTGACATGTTTAAAATATTTCACTCAGAAATTGAAAGTCAATTTAATAGGAAAATTAAAAGATTTCGAAGTGATAAAGGCACTGAGTATGACTCTACACCTTTTATTGAATACTGTAAATAACATGGTATTATTCATGAGAAAACTGCATCATATTCTTCTGAAATGAACGAAAAATTTGAAAGGAAAAATAGAACTTATGTTGAAGCTGTAGTTTCTGTTTTACTTAATTATGGTATTGCCTCATTTTAGTAGGGAGAAATTTTATTGATTGTGTGTTATGTTTTGAATGGAGTGCCCAAGTCAAATGATAAAGTTCCACCTTATGAAATTTTAAAAAATAGAAAACCTAACTTGTCTTACCTTAGAACTTGAGGCTGTCTTGCCTATGTTAGAATCCCTGACCCTAAAAGGATTGAACTTGCGAGTAGGATATATGAATGCGTTTTCATTGGTTATGATGTTAATAGTAAAACATATAGATTTTATGATTTGAAAAATCATGTTGTGGTTGAATATGTTGATGCTGATTTATTTGAGAATTAATTTCCTTTTATTTTTAAGAATAATGAGGGCTCGTCCTCTAGCATTAATCCAATGATAGAACATAATGAAGCTGATAAAGAAATAGAATCTATACCTAGAAGGAGTAAACAGTCTAGAACAATTAAATATTTTGGTCCTGATTTTTATGCATACACCTTAGAAGAAGATCCTACTAATCTAAAAGAAGCATTGTCATTTTAGATGCTGATTTGTGGCAAGAAGCAATAGAAGATGAAATAAGTTATTTAGAGACTAATAGGACTTGGCATTTAGTAGATTTACCTCCAGGTTGTAAAACCATATGTTGTAAATGGATACTTAAGAAGAAATTAAAACCAGATGGTTCAGTAGATAAATACAAGGCTAGACTTGTTGCAAAAGGGTATAGACAAAGAGAAAACATAGATTTCTTTGACACTTTTTTACCAGTGACTATGATTACATCTATTCATGTGCTTATTTCTCTTGCTGCTCTCCATCATCTTGTTGTGCATCAAATGGATGTTAAAACTGTATTTTTGAATGGAGAATTAGAAGAAGAGATTTATATGAACCAACCTGAAGGATTTGTAAGACCTGGTCAAGAAAATAAAGTTTGTAAACTTGATAAATCTCTATATGGCTTAAAATAGGCACCGAAATAATGACATGAGAAATTTGATAATCGAGTTTTAGCAAATGGATTTAATGTGAACGAACGTGATAAATGTATATACTATAAATCAGAAAATGAGATGTGTTCGATTATATGATTGTATGTGGATGATATGATTATCTTTGGTTCCAATATCTATGTTGTGAATGATGCTAAATCTATGTTTTGTGCTAATTTTGATATGAAAGACTTAGGTAAAGCAAATGTAATTTTAGGTATTAAAAATTTAAAATTACTAGTCAGAAAATGGAATCATTTTAGATCAATCACATTACATCGAGAAAATCTTGAAGAAGTATAATTACTTTGACTGTAAACCTACTAGTACACCTTATGATCTTTTTGTAAAGTTGTTCAAGAACACCGATGACGGTGTTAGACAAACTGAGTATGCAAGCATCTGTGGGAACACAGAAACTGGGCGACGCATGCTGTTCCGGGCTCGCGGCCCGGTTGGGAGTACGGAGTAGCCCACGGGGGACTAAACCGGAGAATGATGGAGTCGCCACCCGGTGTGAACCAGGACAAATATTTAAGGCCACACTCACCCCTCGCAAGGGAAGACCTCAAACCATTGGGTTCGGAATGGTCCCTTACTTATGACACTTGTAATAAAATGATTTGTGCAATAATTCAACCAAGCCTAAACAACATTTATTTCCAAGGATAATTTACTCATAAGTTCGCATGCATAAGTACAAAGCTCATATCTAAATTAGCATATAACACATTTTTCATGTTCGCATACAACCTATTTGCATGTAATCTATGTCCAAATTTGCATGCATAAAAGTAAATTAACATACGACAAGCATACAACCTAATAAGCACATTGTACTCATACATGTGGGGAATACAAATAAATGGCAATTGCACAATCATGCATAGTGAAAAGAGGCAAGCAGATTCGTAATACAAAGGGATAACTGATAGGGGCAATTACGCATAGAATATGATGAAAATGACTCAGTTCAGTGTGTGTGCGTTTGTGTAGCGTTCGAGAACGCGTTCGAACGGTAAACAGAAGGTTCGCGTTCGTATAGCGTTCGAGAATGCGTTCGAACGGAACCAGACCTGATGCATGATAAAACTACGAAAATGCGTGTGCGTTCGAGTAACGTCCGAAAACACGTTCGAACGGTAAATAGAAGGTTCACGTTCGTGTAGCGTTCGAGAACACGTTCGAAAGGAACCAGACCTGATGCATGCAACACATACATAGACAAATAAATCCACAATGTAGGACCTCACGTGTCCGATTGAACTCATTCTCATCCAATCATGTGTACCTCGTCCGGCGCGGCAAAGCATCGTGGTAAAGGATTTTAACCGCTCGAAATATAGGACCTTTAATCGCACTTACTAAGCCCATGCGCTAATAACACAATGCATATAAGAAATAAAGAACAACAATATCAGACTTCGCATACCCGATTGAACACATCTCACATTCAACCGAATATACATCGTCCGGTGCGGTGAAGCATCGTGGTAAAGGATTTTAACCCCTCGAAATAGAGGACCTTTAATCGCACTTACTAAGCCAATGCGCTAATAACACAATGCATATAAGAAATAAAGAACAACAATATCGGACTTCGCATACCCGATTGAACACATCTCACATTCAACCGAATATACGTCATCCGGCGCGACAAAGTATCGTGGTAAAGGATTTTAACCCCTCGAAATAAAGGACATTTAATCGCACTTACTAAGCCCATGCGCTTTACCTCATCATTACTCAAACGAATAACATGCAGAAAATAAATAAGGATAATAAACAAATCAAAATAACATGAAATAAAATATGTGCTGTATACTCAAGTGGTACGTGAGTTGTATCCCGAGTACAGATCATACTACCGTCCATTCGGAATCGGCTATGAAATTTATGTCCGGGTTTCCATCCTATATACCACAAGAGGCGACACATTTTCATTCATTCAAGGGCCACAACACACATTATGCAACGACTCTCATGCGAATAAAATTCAATAAACAATTAAAAGATGAATATAAACTAATGAGAAATGTGCCATCAGGTCTAACCTTTTATGTCGACTTTCGGAAGTGCCGTAAACGGTCGTCGGAATGGTGGATGCTCCGCAACTCCTCCGGTTCACTGGTTCAACGTTTCCCTTCGCTGCTTCGCTGTTTGGGCTGCTGTTTTCCCTCCGTTTCGCTGCTGTTTTGCTACTGTATTTCGGTCACTGTTTTGGTGTTTTAGGCTACTGTTTTTGGATGTTTTTGAAGGTTTAAGGTGCAGTTTTTTAGTTACTATTTTAGGTGGTTTGTTGGCGTGGGTGGATAGTGTTTAGGGATGTGATTTCGGTAATGCAAGGGTGTTTAGGGGGTTGTTGTTTTCAGTTATGGAGAGTGTTTAAGGGCTGTGATTTTTCTTGTATATGACGTGAATTGAGAGAGCTTTTTGTTTGCTGTGTATGCGTGAGAGTGAGGGCTTTTTTTTGCTGTATGTGCGTAAGTTCGAGAGACTTCAAGGTTGGAATAGCTTTGTTTTTATAGGCAAAGGTGATGGGTGAATCCTTGCTTGACAAAGAAGGGGTTTGATTTAGTTTGAATAAGGAAAACCAAATATTTGATTGGGGGACAAGATTTGGTTAATTATGAAGTTAATATATATAATTTTTTTTAATTAGGCATACAATTTGTTTAGTTTGGTATATAATATTCTTGATTGATTTTAATTAGGCATGATTTTATTTGATATTTATTTTAATTTGATATGTGATTTTTAGATTTTATTTAATTCACCATGTGTTAAATATGTGTTTTATTAATTTGGATGTGTTTTTATGGGCTTTGGTGGGCTAATTGGGCTTGGGTGTGAGGCTAGCAGCAAAACCAGAAATACAGACACCATTCGAACTCCGATTCGAACGCTACACGAACGCCCGCAATCTGCTTGACGTTCAAACGTGGTAACGAACGCAGCACGAATGAAAATAATAGTGAACTTATGAAATGAATCTGATGACATGCTTATTCTGAATTTCCCCTTCCGATGTCCGTTTCCCGCGACTTCCGTGACTTAAAAGGTAGTGTCTCCAAATGAGACTCATCATAGGGACTTATATGCAAAAATGCAGTTCCTACAGCATCATTGATAGCCTTCGTTATGCTATTGACTGCACTATACCATACATTATCTATGTCATAGGATATTTTTTACAGATTTACTAGTAGACCTAATATGGAGCATTGTCATGCTATTGATAGGGTTATGAGGTATCTGAAAAAGGACCATGAACTTATGATTACACTATCAGAGGTTTCTCGATGTCCTTGAAGGATATAATGAAGCTGATTGGAACACTCTTTCAGTCTTTCAGATGATTCCAATGCTACTAGTGGATATATTTTCAGCATAGCTGGTGTGGCTGTCTCTTGGAAATCCAAGATACAAACCCTTTTAGCTCAATCCACTATGGAGTCTGAGATGATTGCACTGACATCTGCTAGTGAAGAAGCAGTTTGTTGAGAAGCTTGGTATCAGATACCCATTTATGAGAGATAGTGATATCAGTTGTATTGATCCATTGTGATAGTATCACAACTATTGCAAAGATTCAGAATCGTTATTATAACGGTAAGAGACGACAAATACATCGTAAACACAACACAATTAGAGAATATCTCTCTACTGGAGCTGTAATAGTGGATTATGTAGGAACTGATGAAAACTTGGCTGATCATTTGACGATAGGTTTAGCAAGATAGAAGATATTCAATACTTCTAAAAGAATTGGACTATTGCCATTAAATAGTTAGATTAATTGTGGTGGTAACCCGACCTATAGACTAGAGATCACAAGAAATAAGTTCAATGGGTAATAACAAGTCATAAAGTAATGAGAGTTGAATCATGCTAATAATCGACGAGTTTCATTCTGAGAGCATGATTTCTTGAAACGATGTTAAGATGAGTTAATTAACTTTTAATGTGTTCGATACTCTATATGGAGTGGAGTACCTAGTTACATGAGTACTCTTGATAGACACACCTATGAGAATGTAGAAGTGAGATTGCTTCTTATGAAACTTTTGGTAAAAGTATCTAGAACATTCACTATACTGGGATATACGTGCTCGACCGTAATGCACGAGCTTTTTGACTTCACCCTGAAAGATTTGTGTGTGTAACGTTGTCAAAGATAGAGTTCAAAACTACGAGTTACTCTAGTATAATCTTAATTGTCAACACTATGTCTATGTTCAAGTCGATATACACTTTTATTTATGCACGACCTTATATTATATTGCTCGATGAAAATATTTTATTAAAATTCAAGTAGGGGAATGTTGTAAATGTGAATTTAATAAGGGAGAGTTACATGTTTGATTTTGAAAAAGTTGTTACAAAATTAATTAGGGAGTTATAAGTTTTGTTTGTATGGAGATGTTACAAGTTTTGTTAGGGAGTTATACTTTAACTTTGGCACCTCATCCCATAATGGAAAGACACAACACCAAACTATTGTTTATAAGGTGTTATGTTGTGAAGTGGGTTTGGGCCCCAATGGGTACCCACTTTTATGGA
Organism: Zanthoxylum bungeanum; assembly: GCA_019454045.1. Taxonomy (NCBI): domain Eukaryota; kingdom Viridiplantae; phylum Streptophyta; class Magnoliopsida; order Sapindales; family Rutaceae; genus Zanthoxylum; species Zanthoxylum bungeanum. The sequence goes on along the minus strand of SKCR01054010.1, from coordinate 11,072 downwards.
AGGGTGAGGAACTAGGCCAAAGTTGGTTCTCCATAAACACACGCGCGCGCCGCCGTCGGTCGGTTCGGGACGGGTGTGGGTGTATATATATATCTTTTTGGAGAAAATTAGTTTAAAGATATATATATTTTGTAACACGTTTTAAATGAAAAAAAAACAGCTTATACATTGAATTTTGTTAATATGGCCAAGTGTTTTTCAGTAACGTATTCTGTAAATTAGTTTGATCTGGGCTGTTTTATCCTGGGGACGTCGGAGCCGATTACTGCTAGCACAATTTCATAGGCAGAGCCGTGAAACGTCTTAAATAGAGTGATCTAGTCCGCGACCTCAATCCAGCTCCGATTTTATTTTATTGGTGAGCAGTAATATTATTATGACTTGCAATCTGTTTCTACAATTGGCTTGTAAATATTGACAACCTTTATATATCAATAGCATGTAGATATTGATAACCTTTATATCATTAACATGTAAATATTGACTATTTATAACCAGAATATAAATATTGACTATTTATAACCGGAATGTAAGTATTGACTATCTTAATTTATGAAATTTATTACATATAGTAAATTATTAAATTATTTATAACGTTTATCATATATGAAACTTATAAAAGTTTTTTTAGAAAGTTTATCATATATGAAACTTATAAAAGTTTTATATAATATATAAATTTTATCGAACTATTGATTTAGTATGTTGGTTCCAAATATTTGACTAACAATAAATATTATTTAATTGATATATCAATGGGAAATGCTAACGAGTGTCATAAGGACACTCATTAAAGATTCATTTCAAGAATGTTTTCATGGAAAAAAGGAAAAAGAAATTAATATTTTGATAATTTTTTGTATTTCTTATAAAAGTGTTGTGAAAACTTTTTAAAAATGAATCATTAGTGAGTGCCCTTAAAACACTCGTTAGCATGACCTATCATCAATTACCGTAGTAAACCGATCAAATAGAGCTTTTTCAAGTAGTCGCACTTGTAAGTTGTAACTACTATTCTATAAACCTAAGGGAGTTGCCACAATGATAAAAATTTTGGTTTAGGTGATTTGCTCATTCTCATGTTCAAGGTCCGAATCCCCTATATGTATTTTTTTGAGGTCATGCCATCTGATGTAAAAAACCAGCTACAAGTTGTACGAACCAAAAATGGGCCAAGGATAAAACCGTCTTTTACCTTAAAAGCCCAAAATAGTGTGCATGGCCCAAAATGGTATGCAAAGCCCGAAGGTAAAGGCCAGGCCCAAAAAGATTTATGTATTATTGTATTACAATTAAGTCATAAGTTTAAATACAAAAACCTCTAATTATATCAACTACTCTTCTTCTACTTTGCCCGACACAAAACTTATTCCCACCTGCCCAGACTTTTTATCAAATACACAAAGCACGTGGTGAGACTTACGCCAGCTGCCAATGATGATAATCTTCATCTATAAATTGGAACGAAATTTGAGAGACAGGGCAGGGTTCAACTTCTTTCTTACAAGTCTCTGCTCTCTGACACTATCTTAGAGTATTCCATCTCCTTAAACACTTATCACCGCCCTCACGGCTACCAAAAGAATTTAAGGTAGCATCAAACCTTACTTTCACATTTTACATATTTACTGATCATTTCATACTACTGACTTGGCGTCGGAGTGTCCCCGGTACCTACCACACCGGTAGGCAATCTACTCCCATTAATTCTTCTTTGTTTTGCAGGATTGTTAGTGCCCCTATTTCCAAATTCTGATTGTGGACCTCGGCCGAAATCCAGCATCCACAATTTGGCGCCCACCGTGGGGCCCTAGCAATAATTTGCAAACAAAGATTTTGTATTCTACCAACAGTCATAGCTTAGTAATTCATGGCTTCAAGCAATGAACAGACAACCGATCCAATGGCATCATCACAACTGGCCACTATACAGGAGAGATTAAAAGCTTTGGAAGAGGAAAATTTAACCATTCGTAATTCCAACATGAACCTTCAGAAACAGTTGGAGTTAATTTCATCCCCTATCTCGGCATCATGATATCTCAGATCAGCCCAATAACCGTATCACACCAGTCAATCTCTTGGGAGCATTTAACGAAACAACACAGATAACATTCCATCAAATGATGAGGACCAGAGGGACCTACCAAATCTCCCATCCACCAAGCTCAACAAGTTGCCATCGCTATGAGAAGGGAAATGAAAGAATTTAAAGAAGCAATCATGTCCAGCCTACCAGGAGTGAAACTACCAATAAAGAAGAGCAGAGCTGGAACCATTTCTGACAACCCCCTTCATGGAAAACATTACATCCATTGAGTTACCGCGGAAGTTCAGTCCACCCGACATGAAACTATATGATGGATCCACAGACCCAGACGACCATGTCATCCATTACAAGTACAAAATGATGTCAACTGGCTTAGCTCCTCTTCAATGGGAAGCAGGTATGTGCAGAGGATTTGGAGAAACTTTGGGAGGCCCTGCCCTTACGTGGTTCATCAATCTACCATACAGATCCATCAAGTCCTATCAACAGTTGGCAGACAAGTTTGTGGAGCATTTCGCCAGCTCTTGCAAACTTGAAAAAACTACTGACGACCTTAGTACCATCCAGCAACGGAGGGGTGAATCCTTGCGAAGCTACGTGGCCCGTTTCAACAAGGAGAGGATAACGATTACAGATTTACATCAGCCGACAGCTGTGGAAGCTTTCAGAAACGGGTTACTTTGTGATAGCGGACTCTACAAAAAGTTAACTAAATTTCGATGCTACACAATGGACCAGGCCATGGCACGAGCTCAAGTCGAAATCAGATGGGAAGAAGACAAGAGGAATAAAAGAAAAGATAAAGAATTCGCAAGAATTCCTCCAATGTGCAAAATGAAAGAACTCCTCATGCTTCCAAACGACATAAAGAATTCGCAAGAATGACACCTAGGCATCATTCAGAGAAAAGGAGTCCCCCAAGGAAAGAACAGCAGCCCCTCCGAAGGGACTTTGATCGAAGACCCCTACCATACAAAACACAGGAGAGAGTTCAAGCAGAAAAGCCAAGACTCCCAGATTACAATTTTTCTATTTCTCCAGGAGAATTAGTTTTGGTATTAAAAAAAATGGGAAATGAAGTAAGATGGCCTCCACGCAGCAGAGAAAGCTTCAAAAAGAAAGACACAAGTAAATGGTGTGAATTCCATCGAGACTACGGCCATACAACGGCTGAATGTGTGGCATTAAGATTAGAAGTCATAGAGCTGCTGAACAAGGGATTTCTAAGAGATTTACTTACAGAGAAAAGGAAAGCTACATTCGCCCAGAGAAGTGAGAGGGATGGACATGAAGAAGCACCAATTCCACCTCCACCAATCGACAACACAATGAATTTCATTTCAGGAGGATCGGAGATCAGTGGAGTTTCGTATTCAGCGGCCAAACGACATGCCAGGGCTATCATGTCAAACATTCATCATTCCACAGTCTCTATGGAGAAAAAGTTTACAAATCTGATGATGGAGTTTCCAGACGACAGCAATTCCGGAAGTATGAACCCTCATCATGATGCTTTAGTGATCTCCTTACAGGTGGCGAATTTTATGGTCAAACGGATTCTGGTAGATACGGGATCTTCAGCAAACATCATCTTTGCAAATGCCTTAGCGGATATGGGAGCTGAACTAGGAAAAGTTAACAAACGAACAACGGTGTTAATCGGATTCAGTGGTGAGCAGAAATTTACTTTGGGAGAAATATGTCTTCCAGTCTACGCAGAAGGAATTAACCAAATGACTACTTTTCTAGTCTTGGATTGTCCTTCTGCCTACAATCTATCATCGGTAGGCCATGGATTCATGAAATGAGAGCTGTGTCATCCACTTATCATCAAACTCTAAAGTTTCCAACGAAATGGGGGGTTCAGGAAATAAGGGGTGATAGGATTGCCTCAAGAGGATGCTACCAGACGACAATGAAAGCTAAGATCCATTCAGCATAGCAATTACAGAGCGGGCCTCATCCTTGGAGCCTACACTCCCAAGTATTGAAGAACTGGACGAGGTCCAAATTCATCCAGAACATGCAGATCACAAAACTCAAATAAGAGCAAATCTGGATCCCAAGCTTCGAGCAGACTTGAGTGATTTTTTGAAAAAACAACACGACCGATTCGCATGGTCGCATGAAGACATGACATGGATTGACCCTGGGTTGATCACCCATCAACTCCACATAGATCCAGACTACCCTCCTGTCCGGCAAAAAAGAAGGAAGTTCGCCCCAGAAAGAAATCAGATCATTGATGAAGAAGTCCAGAAATTGTTACAAAATGGTGCCATCAAAGAAGTACAGTTCCCAGACTGGTTAGCCAATGTGGTGGTAGTACGAAAGAAAAATGGAAAATGGAGAGTTTGTATTGACTTCACGGACCTGAACAAAGCATGTCCGAATGATTCATTCCACTGCCACATATCGATCAAATGATTGATGCTACAGCCGGGCATGAATTGTTGAGTTTCATGGATGCATATTCTGGGTACAACCAAATCCTTATGCATTCAGACGACCAAGAGAAGACAACCTTTGTGACCAATAAAGGCATTTTTTTGTTACAAAGTGATGCCCTTCGGCCTCAAAAATGCGGGAGCTACTTATCAAAGAATGGTCAACAAGATGTTCTCTCAACAGATTGGGAAAACAATGGAGGTTTATGTAGACGACATGCTGGTGAAATCTTCAAGATCTGATCAGCATCTACAACACTTGGGAGAAGCATTCAACATAATGAATAAGTATGGGATGAAGTTGAATCCAACAAAATGTGCATTTGGAGTAGCCTCTGGGAAGTTCTTGGGATATGTTGTCACGCGACGAGGCATTGAAGCAAATCCTGATCAAATCAAATCCATTCTTGAAATTCCCTCTCCTACCTGCCCAAAAGATGTTATGCGGCTAGCAGGAAGAATTGCAGCTTTAAATAGATTCATCTCCAAGTCCACAGATAAGAGTTTTATGTTCTTCTCAGCCATAAAGAAAGCAAAAAACTTTGAGTGGACTCCAGCCTGTGAAGAAGCTCTCAAAGAACTCAAGCGATACTTAACGTCGCCACCATTGTTGTCAAAACCACTCGACGATGAAAGGCTTTTCCTATACTTAGGAGTCTCAGATCAAGCTGTGAGCGCTGTTTTGATCAGAGAAGACAACAACACCCAACTTCCAGTCTACTACGTAAGCAAGGCATTGCTTGATGCGGAATCACGTTACTCACATTTGGAAAAACTAGTACTGGCCTTGGTAATGTCAGCAAGGAAAGCTACGACCATACTTTCAGGGACACCTGATCACAGTTTATTCAGAGTATCCCTAAGGAGCATTCTCATAAGCCAGAGTTGTCTGGAAGATTAACGAAATGGGCGGTCGAATTGGGAGAACAGAACACGACATCACTTACCTGCCCAGGACATCAATCAAATCTCAAGCGTTGGCTGATTTTGTTGCTGACTTCAGTCTCAATCAGAGGGTTTCAATAGATGAAGAAGTCAGTCAATCCAGACCACATCACTTTGGAAACTTACAGTCGACGGTTCCAGCAATAAGAAAGGATGCGGTCTTGGGGTAGTGATCACTACTCCTGATGGAGATATACTACGTCAAGCAATCAAATGTGGATTCAGGGTTACAACAATGAGGCGGAATATGAGGCGTTGATAGCAGGAATCAGTTTGGCTAAAGAACTTGGAGCAAGCAGAATTGAAGTGGTATCAGATTCTCAACTGATAGTCAACCAACTCCAAGGTTCATATCAAGCACGAGATCCTCAAATGTCATCTTACTTAATGAAAGTGAAAGAAATCCAGTCGACGTTGAAGAATTTACAATAACCCAAGTTCCGAGAAGCGAGAATACTCAAGCAGACGCATTGGCTACCCTTGGGCGACGATGCATGAGGATAAACCACAATCCATTCCGGTAGTGTATTTGAATTGGCCAGCAATTTGGAAGAAAGCAAGCAAGGAGATCACCACCATTACATCAAGCGACTCGTGGATGACACCACTCATGAAATATTTGCGAGAAGGACTACTTCCGGAAGACAAAACCGAAGCGAGAAAGATTCAGAGACAGGCAGCAAGATTTACCATCTTCAACGGACAGTTGTTGAAAAGGTCATTCTCTGGACCATATTTAAAATGTCTTACTCACGACCAAGCACATCACGTATTGTCAGAATTGCATGAAGGAGAATGTGGAAATCATTCTGGAGGACGTAGCCTCGCTCTACGCGCCCATTCGACTGGGTATTACTGGCCAACTATGAGAATTGATTCAGCTAATTATACGAAGAAATGCGAGAAATGTCAAAGGTTCGCTCCGATTTCACATCTCCCTCCTGAGAAATTAAATCCCACTCTCTCCCCGTGGCCATTCAAAAATGGGGAATGGATATTGTGGGAAAGCTACCAACCGCCCCTGGACAACGAGTCTACATGCTGGCGTTAACGGATTATTTTTCAAAGTGGATTGAGGCAGACTCTTTCGCCAAGATACGAGATAGAGAAGTTCAATCATTTGTTTGGAAGAACATCATATGTCGATACGGCGTTCCCAAAGAGATGTGTGACTGATAATGGTTCACAATTTATCAGCAATCACTTCCAAGACTTCTGCAAAAATTGGAGGATCAAATTTAAGTTTTTCAACCCCTCGATTCCCACAAGCAAATGGTCAAGCCGAGTCTTCCAACAAGACAATTTTAAATACTCTGAAGAAAAGATTGGAAAAAGCAAAAGGAGGCCTAGGCGGATGAACTACCAGGAGTCTTATGGTCCTATAGGACGACTATCCGTTCCTCCACAGGAGAAACTCCATTCTCTCTTGCATTTGGGACAGAAGCTGTGATACCAACTGAAGAAACCATCCCATCTCCCCGTTACCAATGGCTCAACGATGATACGAATCAACAACTTATGAAATTTAACCTGGAAACAATTGAAGAATTGAAGGATCGTGCATCCATTCGACTAGCGACGCATTGACAAAGAATGATTAGATATTTCAACAAAAATGTCAGAAGCAGAACATTCAAGGAAGGGGATTGGGTACTACGAAGAGTTTTTCAAAATACAAAAGAAGTTGGAGATGGAAAGTTGGGGCCAATTGGGAAGGGCCATACGTCATCACAAGAGTTGTTGGACATGGAGCCTACAAATTACGAACAACTGAGGGGAGACAGACTCACAATAGTTGGAATGCCATTCACCTTAAGCATTTTACCGGTAATTTATGAGTGCATTTATTTATATTTGAGGGTTCAAAGTGATTTTCTGCTTTATGTATTGCGATTCGACTTAATAACAAATCTCGTTTGAAATATTATCCCAAAATGTCATTTAGTCATTAAATGTTCTACAAGCGATAACTTAAAATTAAAATTACAATGATATTCAAGTTCCGGAGCAGCTTCTTCTGGAATACGTTCAGCAACAACTTCAGGTGCAGGAATGTCTTGAACTTGACTAGTCGGCTCAATTTCCATTCGACTAAGTTCTTCATTCTTCTTGTCCATCTCTTGAACTTCAGCCGCTTCCTTGCCGTCAATTATTTCTTTCTCAGCCACTTTAGAGTCGACCTCTTCACCTTTCTCTTCCTTAGCACCCTCGTTGGAAGGAGAAATTCCCGCCAGTAATCGATCATACTCTTGAATCCATTTCTCTGGTTCCCAAGCTGATGTATTTCCTTCAAGGAAATCCTTCATCAGATTACTTCGTTCTTTCATCATTGATTCAAGAGCAATCCCTTCAAGGTTCTCAAGTAATTCATCATCTCCTTCTTTACATTTTCAAATGCATCCTTATAACCCTCTATTGTAACCTCAGAAGTTTCCTTTTCCAACTGAAGAGTAGCCTTCACCTCCTTCAACTCCTTTTCCAATTCAGCATTCCTTTTTCCAAGCGACTTCATTTGGACCATTTCCTTTTTCATTGCTGCGAATGATTTTTTCCATTTCTCTCTGCTTCCTGAGATTCGATTCGACATACCGTTTGCATGTGCAAGCTACACTCCATTGCCTGCAAAAAGCACTTGATTAGAATCCATTCTACAAATTATAATTAAATTTTTTTTTTATCTTACTTGGTAATTTAAAGCCGCAGCCTTCTTCATTGACTCGACGGGGCCAATTTTGGATAGCCTTTGTTCATCCTCTTCCAGTAGAAGCTTCTTGATAAAAGGGTCAAGGCTTGATGGGTCAGAAATTGCAGTCGACCCTGATGGGATCCTGAAAATTATATTGTCAATGTCTTCAATTTCATCCGCTTTCCTTTTCCCCCCTTTGACAATGATTTCAGTCGACTTCCCTTTAGTCTTTGGAGTTCCAGTCGACACAACTTGTTGTGTTTCTGGAACCTCCGCTTCTGGCTCCTTTATCCTAAGCTTCCTAGCCTTCTTTCGGTTTTTCAATTCACAATAGAAGCTACCTTTATTTGCCTCGAACACCTTTATTATTCCTCTGCGCATAAAATTTCTTTTGGAGTTAAAGTCTTTATAAACCACATCTTTCCGTATAAAGCTCGAATCGACCGAGTACAGTAGATGACTTCCAATATGGTTTAGAAAGTGCCAAAGGGGTAGATGTACCTTCTGATTCGAAGATTTCTTTCCACACTGATGTTGCCCTTAATCTCTGCTCTACCAAGATTATTCTCCAATCTCTTTGTTCGACGGGAAGGTCAAGAAGAACTTTAGTATTGGAAAAAATTTGAGGTGTTTTGTCGAACAAACTGTTTCGAAATGGACCTGCATAACAAACAATCCACACATTAGCATCAAACGACAACAACATTGATAAATTATCAATAAGTTGAAGGAACTGATACCCACTAAATACACTCCAATATTCTGAAACACGACCCATTCCAGTCGACCCAAAGATACCCTCATTCCTCCTCACAAAGAAATAATCTGACTGCCAATTACCCCTATCGTTCGTTGGAAGCCCCATAACTATTTGTTCCCTCTTACGACGAAGATACAAAGTATATCTCCCTTTTTCAGTTAAGTGCTCCTTGAGGTAGTATGAGTATAAACGTCCTTCACCTCAAAAAATAATCCTTGTTCGAATGCTAAACATTCAATCGACAATAAAATCCTCCAAGCATTCGGCATTAGTTGTGAAGGAGCGATCCCATAGTGATCCAAAACTTCCCAAGCTAACCTCGGTATGGGGAATCTAAGTCATTAGAAAAACGGTACTACATAAAATCCAATCCACCCGAGAATTTTATAGTCGATTCTTTCAGTCGGCAAGGGCACCCTCAACTCCATTGATCTAGGAAATCTGTACTTACTCCTAATTTCCATCAGCAAACTAGTCGTCATCCGACTAGCTGGATTCTTGGTTAGCAAGTTGGTCGGCTCACTTGTGCTCACCGCTCCACTAAACTCCTCAACTGCTGCCAATGATCTAATAGGAATCGCATGCACGGGAATTTCATGCGACAAAATGGTAACGGGTCCCTCATCGGATAATTCTTGACGCGACCAGTCCCTTAATGATTTTTCTTCTGTTGATTCACTCGATGATACTCCTACGAATTTATCAATCTGTTCGCCTAAACTTTCTAAAGATTCTCCACTCGACATATTCTACTCGACGAGTCTACAAACAAATAATTTCTAAGATTTGGGTTTCTTAAAGATCAAATCCTACTCCCCTCTCCAAACACAAATCCACCAAATAACGTATGATTCAAAAGATCAAAACAACCTAATTTAGCTAAGAACAGTTTGAAGCTACTCTATGAATATTCAAAGGAAATGAAGAACGCGAAGAGAGTTTTGAAGAAGTACCTTGGAGCCTTGAAGTTCTCTCCCAAATCGTTGATCTTGTGAATGAAACAAATGAACCCATCAAGCCACTCTTCTACTACTTCTTTTGGCGGTTAATTTCCCGCCAAAAGACTCATCGTTATTCGCGTTAGGTTTTACTTCGTTAAACGACACGTGGAAGATCTAGGAAATATAAAATATTTCGTCGAAAAGAATGGTGAATTCTGGATTATCACAACTTGACACCACTTGCTCTCAGCAACTAAATTCTCTTCACAACTGCCTTCACCATCTGACACGACATCATTAGATTGAAGGGTCGCTTTCATTCAAGAAATATTTATTTGGGCAAACCCGATGCATGCCTTCTAAACACTCGACACATGATAAAAATATTGAATAGATTGTGTGTTTGACGCATTTCAAGTGGAACTCCTGAACCGACATTTGGTTCAGTCGACTATGGGACATTCCCCATGACTCTTGAGGAGTCAAGTTGAACTCCTGAACCTACATTTGGTTCAGTCGACTAAGGGACATTCCCAATGACTCTTGTCGAGTCAAGTTGAACTCCTGAACCTACATTTGGTTCAGTCGACAAAGGGACATTCCTCATGACTCTTGTCAAGTCAAGTGGAACTTTTGAACCTACATTTGGTTCAGTCGACAAAGGGAAATTCCCCATGACTATTGTCGAGTCAAGTGGAACTCCTGAACCTACATTTGGTTCAGTCGACAAAGGGACATTCCCCATGACTCTTGTCGAGTCAAGTGGAACTCCTGAACCTACATTTGGTTCAGTCGACAAAGGGACATTCCCCATGACTCTTGTCGAGTCAAGTGAAACTCCTGAACCTTCATTTGGTTCAGTCAACAAAGGGACATTCCCCATGACTCTTGTCGAGTCAAGTGGAACTCCTGAACCTACATTCAGTTCAGTCGACAAAAGGGTCATTCCCCATGACTCTTGTCGAGTCAAGTGGAACTCCTGAATCTACATTTGGTTCAGTCGACTAAGGGACATTCCCCATGACTCTTAAGGAGTCAAGTTGAACTCCTGAACCTACATTCGGTTCAGTCGACTAAGGGACATTCCCCATGACTCTTGAGGAGTCAAGTTGAACTCCTGAATCTACATTTGGTTCAGTCGACAAAGGGACATTCCACATGACTCTTGTCGAGTCAAGTGGAACTCCTGAACCTACATTTGGTTCAGTCGACCAAGGGACATTCCCCATGACTCTTGTCGAGT
>SKCR01054009.1:0-52484 GCA_019454045.1 Zanthoxylum bungeanum | reverse complement strand
GAGTCAAAACTCTTTTTGTTTGTATCTCTATACAAGGCTTCGACCTTTCCACATCTAGAAAACAATGTATCACCTAATGAGCTTTGAAATCTTCACTAGTTAAGTTAGGCCCAACACCTTTCTCCATGTAATACATGTGATTGGCCATCACTTAATGAATTTTGAGTTTACAATCATTAGGCTACATAGACGAACAAGTCAAATAATACTTAAACATATGAGGGTCCCTCACCTAATGGTTTTGGGATTTGCCAATATATATTTAGTGGGCTACTTGATTGTGTTGGAATGTTAAGGCTTAATATTTAACATAAGGAATTAATTAATTATTCATTTCATTATATGGATTTAGGTATTTTCTTTTAGTGTGTCTTGGTGTTTTTGTTTCTTATACTTTTATTAAACATCGTGCACAATCACACTTTTCATAATTTTTATGTTTGACTCTAGATGAGGGGATCCTAATCGATGAAAACTAAAAAATTGCACATTTATTAAAAGAAAAATTAATCATTTTACACTTGTAATTTCATTAATCCCTTTAATTTAGCATATTTATGAAATAATAATTAAATTTATATTTTTTTTTATTGTGTTTTTTTTTATTTATCGTGTAGGCAAAATACTGCTATGGAAGCTCAACAGGAAAAATGGATATGAGATTTGAATTCTAGAATCCAGGAAACTAAAAAGAGTGTGACAGCTAAATTCAAATCAGACTTGGAAAATATTCATCGTGTTTTGATTGACAACAAAATGAGCTTATGATATATTTAGCTACACATGTATTGTATTATTATTATTATTATTATTATTATTATTATTATTATTATTATTATTATAATTATTATTATTATTATTATTATATTATTATTATTATATATATATATATATAAATATATAATGCATTGCCAAATAGCATTTGCAATTTGGTGCCGACGTCTCCTATAAAAGGAGGTGCTCAGCACCTCAAGGGGGGGGGGGAGAAAATGGAAAGCTCCCTCCAGTTTGGATGCGTTATTTCATTTTCCTCTTTCTGAAGATTTGGTAAGTATCCTGTGTGTTTTGTTTTATTTATTTTTTGTAATTTCTTTTTCTTTCAATAATAAAATTATGTGTATTTTTATTTTATTTTATTTTGTTAATTTATACTATGCTAGGAGTAAAGGGTGAAGCTCTTGCTACGAAAATATATGTGATTTTTATTTATATTATATTTTATAAATTGTGATAATTTCTCAAAAAAAAATTTTTTTTATACTATTTCCAGTTTATTAAGGACTCTTGACTAGCTGTAAACAGTCCCCAATTGGCTCAGATAATACTTGAATCCCATAAATGAGAGAGAATGGACTATTAAGAATTTGGATTAATTATTGACAAATTTTGTTACCGCCTGCATGTCTGGTTTTATATATTTGGCATAATTGAGTACCTAACTAAACTTGTTATAGATAAAAGTTATCACCGCCTCTATGACTTGTTTTTATATGTTTTGACATATTTAGTACATTGGCAGGACTAATTATCGACATGACAGATTACATGTGTTGGCATAATTAATACATGATAATTATGAAATAAATTGATTGAAAAATAATTATATTTTATATTTTATAAAAAGTAAAAATTATTTTATATTTGAAATATCAAGAGTGGATCCCCGAACCCTAGTATTTTATTTTATCATTTTTATTTTATTAGTTGAATTATTATCTTATCATATTAAATATATTCATTGCGGATCGACCCTGGACTCAACGGGTTATTTTATTACTTCGACACTCTTATATTTTAGAGTAAATAATCACTTTGTAAGTATGTCACTAATCTTTTATTGACATTTAATATAACTGCTCCATTTGGTTTAACACAATCTTTCACAATTCGGTTACTAGATAAAACTCCAGAATATGTGGGGGGGGGGGGGGGTCCGGCGTGACCGTTTAAATCCCTATCTTTTTAGGTTTTTATCACATTTGTGACAAAGTTTTCTTTAGTACATTTTTGTTCGAGAAAGTCTTAGCTTTTCATGGCTTATATAATCCTATATTAATCTTGAATAATATTACTTTTTGATTATTTATCAATTAATATTTTAATCATATTGAATTATTAAAAGATTTAATCAAAGTTGTATTAGGATTAGTGTGGTGAGTTAGTTAATAAGTTTTAATTACCTTAGAAATATTATCATGTGATCTTACGCTTTTGTGGTCGTGTTTGATAATTCATTCTACTAATAAATATATCTATTGTTTGTGTCCTTATGATATGAGACTCGTCATCCATTCTATTAGCATCAGATGTCCATCTAGGCGACACACAATAATATTGGTCGAATGATATATTATTATCTTGTATAATAGTCACATTTACCAAGAACTTAATTTGAGACTTATTCGTAGAAATATTTTTGACTCTTATAATCACAAACGACTTTTGAATTAATGATTTTCATCTAACATAATATTTCGGAACATACGCATAAAATATGGATGTAACTATGTGTAGAAAATAAATATCTTTTATTAATAAATAATAAACTGTATTATAAAGTATTTATGCCTTAAACTATGAAATTCACAACAAGTTTTAGGACATGCATTCTAACATATATATCATTCATCCTTGTTCTGTATTTTTATTAGGCTAAGTTGAAACAATAATCTTATTTTTCTATATGCTTATTGCTCTACGACCGATCCAAAGTTGAAAATTTATAAAACTTGGTGTAGGGGTGAGCATCGGTTCCGGTTCTACCCGGAACCGGTTGGAACCGAACCGATTTTCTGGGTTTGGAATCGGAACCGGTTGTAACAGGTCCGGTTCCGGTTCCAAACTGGTCGGAACCTGAACCGGACCATGGAACATGTTTCTGGAACCGAATATAGAACCGGTTTGGTGCTTGAAGAACATTTTCAGAAACAGATATGATTGGTGCTTGATGAAGAACTTTGCAAGCAAGGTATAACTCAATTACAATTTTTATTCTTTTTTAAATTTTAAATATTCTTCTTAGACTGCATTACTAGTACATGCTAATTTTAGAATTTACTAACTGTAAAAAATGATTAAACTTTAATATTCTGAGCTTTCAGTGATGATCTTCTATCTCTGGGTTTGCTGCCTAATGAGTCCCCAAACACACACTCTCTCTCTCTGTTATGTTCTTATTTTACATTCTGCTGGTTGATGCAGGTGAAACACGTATAGTTCTTGTTGGTCTAGGAGATAATGATCAGTGCATTGAGGATGATTTTGCTGCCTGATATGCTCTAATTATCGAAGAGAAGTGCACATTTCCAGTGAGTATTAAAACTTCATTTTCTTCGTTCTTGAGCTTCCGGACTCCGATTTGGTCCCTTTTTTTCCTACGAACTCGTATCAAAATGTAGTTTTCATTAAAATATTTTAAAATAAGGTAATTTAGAACCGGACCGAAATCGAATTAAAACTGAATAATAGGGTACCTTATTTAATTGGGTAGGTTCTGGTTCCATTTAATTAGGAACCGATTTTTTTCCGAATAAGTTCCGGTTACATATGATACCAAAACCGAAATCGGTTTTACTCACCTGTAACTTTGGTGTCACAATGAAAAACTTACGTAAGATTATAGATTTTCAATAAAGAATGAGAGGAGCTATATAAAACGTTTGAGGCAGATCCTACAGTGACTTCATCCGTACAACCCTGCATTAGAGGTATTAACTATACCCCTATGGAGACTATTAAGTATTAACTATATCATTGTGAATGTAAACCAAATCTCCCTTCTTATATTATCTTTTAATTTTGTCTCGATTTGAAATAAAATTTATCTCAAATATTGATTAAAAATTAGAAATCTTGAATAATTTATTAAACGATAAGAAACCCTAAGTTAAGATTTGAGATTTTATGAGAATTTATTACTGATATCTTCTGTAATCTTTCTGTAAGCTGGTAGAATAGCAAAATGACATCATAAAAACGGAGACCAAATCAATCAACTCATTGGTTTCCATAAAAGTACAAAGCAAATCATCTCTATTAAATCATATCATATCATATCATCATCATTACTCACTCCTAATTTCAAACTCTACCTTTTCATTCAAATCTGCCGACTACAAATCATCCTACATAATCTTTTTTTTTTAGAACTCAAAAGTGTAAAATGAATCTCTTAACAACCAAGTATGTAATATTCATACAATTTAATTTACTAAGAAAAAATATTGAGAAGTGATACACCTACAATACAGTGATCACTGTAGTTACAATGAGAGATTTGTATTTATTTTAAGTAAAAATATTTATATATCTATCATTTTTGAAAAATATTTATCGCAATTATATAATCACATTAGGATTTATCTTAAAGTTGAGATTTGATTCAACACCTAAAATGTATTGGTATCTTGAATTAAATTAAAATTTAATATTATATTTAAAATAATTATAAATTGCATAAGTAGAAAAAAAATGTATTTAATAAGAGAAATATTAATTTTATATAAAAATAAGAGAGTAACATAATAAAAATTTATATATTAAAAAAATAAAAGAGTTGAAAATAAATTTGAGTTTTAGAAAGAAAAAAATTATGAAATAATTAAATTTGTAAGGTGTTGACCAAGTGAAAATGGCCAAAAAATAAAAATGATTAAAATACAAAATTTATATAATATTTTTTTTATAAATACATATAAATTTTTTTTTTGAGCAGAATTTGACTATTTTAAATTATTACCGGCTTGACGAGGGATATGCTTTTTCATATATAAGACTGGCACAAGCAAGTTCATCTTTAGTCGAGGTTGTGCCGAATTTTATATATATAATATAAAGATAATTATTAAATAATAATTATAGAATTAAATTTTAATTATATATTATTACTAAAAATACATGCTACTAGAATCCAAATTCTTTTTATGAACGTCAGAACCAGCTAAAATAGGTAACTACATAAAAATAGAAGCATAACGGTTACTACAGACTACATACGATGATCGTACGATGGGTAAAAGCTAACAGACATGCTGTTATCTATGTTTTAAGAAGATACGATTATGTGGCACGTGCCTGAGATCACCTGGCACATACTTTAAATGACGTGGTAGTGACGGTCATTCAAGACGGCACAGTCAGCGTCGTAATCTATCTATCTATCTATCGCGGCGTATATTTATTTTTTCACTGTGTGGTGTTTATTTATTTATAATCACTAATCATTTCTTTTTTAAAAAAATGATTAGCTAACAGACATGATGTCATGTATGTTTTAAGAAGATACGATTACGTGGCACGTGCCTGAGATCACCTGGCACGTGCTTTAAATGACGTGGTAGTGACGGTCATTCAAGATGGCGCCGTCAGCGTCGTAATCTATCTGTCTATCTATCGTGAGTGCGGTGTATATTTATTTTTCACTGTGTGTTGTTTATTTATTTATAATCATTAATCATTTCTTTTAAAAAATGGCTGCATAATGCCATCATTTGAATCGCTTCTCCTCCTCACTATAAATTGGGCCTCTTTCTTTTGCAATTCTTGCATGCCTTCGATTCTCTTTCTTCTTTCTTTCTTTAAAAAAAATGGCTTCCAAATCAAAAACTTCTTTTGTGAGTCTAGGGTTTCTCTTATGTGGCTTTATGGCTTTAATGCTGCTCTTGTGCTTGGGGATCATGCAAGAACATTCTGGTCTCTCTCTCTCTCTTTTTTTTGATTTAACTAATGTATTAATTTGTTAATTTATTTTAAATAGAAGATAAAATTGGTTTTTAATAGGTGCAGTTTGTGTTACTGGGCATGGATGCTATTATGAAGAAATGGGCAAACAAAACAGAAAGGTTTCTAATTTTAATTTATTTTCATATTATGATTTATTTATATGTTGATTTGTTGATGAATGTAATGTACAAGCAGATTTTGAGTGAGAATGAAGTGGGAGAGACTAGTGGTGGTGTCAATGCAGCAGCATCAAGTGTTGAGCTGAGGATGGTTCCTTCTGGGCCTGACCCGTTGCACCATAATGGCAACACCAAGAAGCCACGGTCCCCATGAATATATGTCATATGCAGCAATAGCTAGGAACTTTTGTTTCGTTTTTTACAAGTTTTTGCTGACAATGGAGAATGTTTCGTCTACTAAAAAAGATGTGCTTCTTTTTGGCTAGAACTTACAAGTAATGTTTTAGAAAGCAGTAATAGTAATGCTCTCCTGCTAGATGTATGGCAATAGTGTAATATATATAATATATATATGTTAATATGTTTATGTTCCTTGAGTTCCTGCATGTTTCATGGCTAGCAAATATACATATCAGCAATGGATAAAGCCCAAAAATTAAAATAACAAATATGTCGTAAAATTTAAATATAAATTAATGTTTGTTTCTCCGAAAATATTTTCAGCCCATGTTGATGATGATACATGAAGGAAGTCAAAAAGAATATAGTTATAAGAATATAATTACACAAAAGAAAGAAGGTAAGGAAACAGCTGGTGATAAGATTGTGGAAGGAGAAGGGAAGTGACAGTTTTTGAAGCCTGAGTTGTCAGAAAATGGAGTGTAATTGTTTGTGGGTCACAGTATTTGTGGATTGGAATAGAATCAAACTAATAAGCAATTGGTGTGATGTTTTGGTGGATGGAATTTATGTACGTACTGGCACTGCAATAATAACCAACCTGGAGCGGTTATGCCGAATTTTTCTGTATGCATGACACATGAGATGTGACACTCATCGATGGAAATGACCTTGTTGTCTAATTGCAGCTATTTATATTTGATGAGATATAATAAATAAATAGGGAAAAAGATGATGATGGACAATTTTTTGAAAATCGAACCGGATGATCAAAGTAAGAATTGATCATGAATTTGATCTGAATATATCTTTAAAACTGAAAGATGATTTTTTAACCCTAAACCAAATTTAATCAAGGAGCTGTTTCATTGGGTTTTAAGAAGTAGACATGTATAACTCATTCCACAATGGAATATGAGTTTATCGCTTTAGCAGGCTGAGAAACTTATTATTAGATATAGAGTTGTGACCACAACCGATCCCAACAATCTTTTTACACTGTGATAGCCAATCAACTATGTCTAGGGCTTTTAATAAAACTTACAATGGTAAGTCTAGATGTATTGCTTTGAGACATGAGTATCTTAGACAACTAATTTCTAGTGGAATCATTACAGTTGTCTACGTGAGATCAAAAAATAATCTTGCCGACCCATTGACTAAAGGTCTCTCGAGGGATATGATAAGTAGCATTACGAGTGCGATGGGTCTAAAACATTTTTGAATTGTCACTAGTAGTGGGAACCTTATATTTCTTATCGCTTTGCTATTCTAAAGGTTTAAAAGGTAATAACAAATTACAGTTTGTGACAGATATCAAGCACTGAGACTGCATATTGCTTAAGGAAAAGAGGTTGAGTATTTATTACTCTTAATGAAGTTAATAGGTTCGGTTCAAGAACCAAGAAATCCGAATTTAGGATTTAACTACGACTTCACCTATATAAACACACTAGAGGTGGTGCCGCTTCTGTCAGAGTTGGGAAAATAAAGCTTTGTAAGTGTTTATGAATCAGGAGGTAGCACACGGCCATTATATGGTGCTAATGCTAACGGTGAACATGTTAAAGAAATATGTAAGGTTTATGTGTATAATATTGTCGATCTTGTCAAATTAGAAATAATGGTTTAATATTATATATATAACCATCAATTTCGATAAGGTTTTGAAATGTCTATACTAATAGCAGCTTTAAGTCGAAAGACACCTACTATATGCATAAATCTTAAAATTATTGTATCACTAACTAAGTGTGGGATTGTTGGTAATAGTTAGTGCTAAAAGTGTGACTTCCTATCCCATATAGGAAGAGCATTGAGAGTAGATCAAGTTTATAAAGGCTTGATATATATAATAGTTCAAATTGATGTTGGAAAGTTTGGAGGGAAAATTATTGGAGGGAAATACAAATGTTTGTTATATATTATTTAAAGTCAAAGATTGGCACTTGGGCTTGGAAATTCGAAATTTTTGGATTTTATCATTTGACAGTTTTTTGGTTTAAATAAATTTTTTTTTTCAAACCAACAGTTGTGTCTTAATGAAGTGTTATGGTTTTAGGATTCTATATATTTGTATTTCCACTTTTCGATTAAATAACTTCTTCCCAATATTTCTCTATCTCTCAAAATGTTTTATCTTTACATGTTCTTGGGAGAATTTCTAGAATTGCTATCTAGAAATTATGTGTGGCTTTGTATATCCTGAAGGAATTGCCATTAATCCAGTAGCAACATAGTGATGGCATAATTCTTTTAAGGACAATGAATACACGTTCAAAGCCTTCTGTAAATTTATTTCTTTTGAGTTTTTTCTAACAATCTTAAAGGAATTAACAATAATGGAGGCTGCTATTTCTGGTTCTGATTCTGTTTTCAACAAGATGTTTAATCCTGAAGTTTTCAAATTGGATCGCTTTGATGGAACGAATTTCACTCGCTGTCTGATAAGTTAATATTCCTACTCACTGAATTGGGTGTCGCATATTTATTAAGCACTGATCTGCCAGAGATTCCTGCACCATCTGATAAAGACATTGAGGAAATCAAGACATCCCATAAAAAACGTGAGGAAGATGAAGTTTGATACAGAGGATTTATTCTGAATTCGTTGTCTGATCGGATGTATGATCTGTTTCGTTCAATCAAATATCCACAAGAAATATGGAGGGCTCTGGAGAATAAATACACATCTGTAAAACAAGGTACAAACAGATTTCTTAGTATGAAGTTTTTTGAAATTCACATGTCAGATAATAAGTCCGTCATGGATCAAGTGGATGAATTACTTGTTTTGGAGTCTTGACTCAAAGATTTAAAAGTAGAAGTGTTTGAACTACTTCAAGTGGCTGCTGTAATTGCAAAATTGCCTACCACTTGGAATGATTACAGGAAAAAATTATTACACACTTCTGAAGATTTCACCACTGATCAGATTATAAAGCATATTCGAATTGAAGAAGAAACACGTATTCATGAGAATAAGTTTGCTTTAGAATCTGATACAAAGGTGAACAATGTTGAGTCTAAAAAACCTGATAACAAGGCTGGTAATCAATCTGGAAATAAGAGGAAATACGCTGATTGTTCAAATGATAATTCTGCCAAAAATAAGAAAAACAAGTCATGTTTTTTTTATGGTACAAAATGCCATTTCAAGAAAGAATACATGTTCAGGAAGAAGTTGAAGATGGAAGAAAGTGCTGGACAAAAGAAAGCAAATGTTGTTGAAAAATGATCTTCCTCTTCTGATATTGTTGCTATGATTACTATACTTAAAGTCGGTATGGTAACAGAATGCAACATGGCGACATTTGAAAAGTCTTCTGATTGGTGGTATGATTCCGGAGCCACAGTGCCTGTTTGCAATAATAAAATTCTGTTCAAGGATTGCGAAGTTGCAGGAGAAGATGAAAAGGTCCTGATGGGAAATGATGATACTGCTAAGGTGCTTGGAAAATGAACAGTTGAAGTGCAATTTACATCAGGAAAGAAACTGATTCTGACAAATATTTTTCATATTCCGGGAGGAAAAATATGATTTCTGCAAATTTATTGTGCAAGAAAGGCTTAAAGGTTGTCCTAGAAGCAGAAAAAGTTATTTTTTCAAAAAATGGTGTATTTGTTGGACCAAGATATTCATGTGATGACATGTTTAAATTAAGTATTAATAAAATTAATGTTTCCGCTTATATAGTTGAGTCTTCATACAATTTATGGCATGCTCGTTTGTCACATGTTAATTTTCGCTTAATCAAATTCACGTCTCAACATAATTGATCCCATGTGTAAATGAAAATTCTGGAAAATGTGAAACACGTATACAAGCGAAAATGACCAAGAAAGATTTACTCATGTTTATTTAATGAAAACAAAAGATCAAGCATTTGATATGTTTAAAAGTTATACAGCTTTGGTGGAAAATCAATTGGAAAGAAAAATTAAAATCTTACGAAGTGATCGAGGAGGTGAATACTTTCCAATTCAATTTTCTAATTTTTGTGAAAATTATGGTTTGATTCATCAAACTAGTGCACCTTATACCCCACAACAAAATGGTCTCGCTGAGAGAAAAAATAGAACGTTAGTAGATATGGTTAATGCTATGATGATTCATGCAAAATTATCAACGAATTTATGGGGAGAAGCTTTATTAACAGCTTGCCATGTGCATAACAGAATACCTTCAAAGAAAATAAAAACTTCTCCTTATGAAGTGTTGAAAGGTAGAAAACCTAATTTAGGCTATTTGAGGGTATGAGGTTGTTTGGCCTTTTATAGGGTTCCAGATCCTAAAAGAACCAAGTTGGGGCCTAAAGCTCTTAAAAGTGTCTTTGTGGGATATACAAAAAATTCAAAAGCATATAGATGTCTAGATTTAGATTCTGGTGTTATTATAGAATCTAGATTTGTTGAGTTCTTAGAAACAAGCTTTCTTAATAACTCAAATGTCAATCCATAATCAAATAGAGAAATTTCTGACCCTATGGTAACACATGACACCAACATGAATTATAGTTCTTCTAACAAATGGAAAACTATTGAGTCACCCACTGAACCTCGGAGGACTCAAAGACTAAGAAAATAGAAGAACCTAGGTCCTGATTTTATCTCTTCACAAGCACTAGTCTACTTGGTCGAAGGAAATAGAGATGAAGTATTAAATAAAATACCATTTGTTTTAAATTTGGAAGGGGATCCTAAAACTTATAGTGAAACTATGAGTTCAAGAGATTTTACTTTATGGAAAGAGACAATAAGTGATGAAATGGATTCTCTTTTATCAAATAGTACATGGGTTTTGGTCGATTTACCTCCCAGTTCTAAACCCATTGGTTGCAAATAGGTGTTTAGAAGAAAGTACAACACTGATGGTTCTCTACAAACCTTCAAAACAAGACTAGTGGCTAAAGATTTTAGACAAAAGGAAGGGATTGACTATTTTGATATATATGGTCCTATAGCAAGAATCACTTCTATAAGGGTGTTGTTTGCTTTAGCATCAATTTATGATTTATACATTCATCAAATGGATGTTAAGACGACATTCCTAAATGGTGATCTTAATAAAGAGGTATACATGGAGCAGATATTATCATATCTGATAGCGTGATATTATCATATGGTTTCAAACATAATGGAGCAGATAAATGCATTTATTCCAAGTTCACAATTACATATGATGTGATAATATATCTACATGTTGATGACATGTTAGTAATAGGAACTAATATGCATGGAATAAATGACACTAGGAAGTATTTAACCTCTGTGTTTAAAATGAAAGACATGAGAGAGGTTGATACTATCTTAGGAATCAAAGTTAACAAACATAATGAATGATTTGCTTTATGTCAAACTCATTACATTGAAAAAATTCTCTCTAAATTCAATCATTTGGGTATTAAAGAATTTAATACCCCACTTGATGTTTCTAACAAGTTAGAAGAGAATCCAGGAAGTTCTGTCAGCCAATTAGACTATCATAGTGCAATTGGCAGTTTAATGTGTAATGCATTGTACTAGACCAGATATTGCTTTTAGTGTGTGTAAACTTTCGAGGTATGCACATAATCCTAGTACCGATCATTAGAGAGCCATTAGAAGAGTTCTTGGTTATCTTAGAAGAACAAAGAACCTTGGCTTATTTTACCACAAGTTCCCATCGGTGCTGGAAGGTTATAGTGATGCTAGTTGGATAACTAGTGTTAAAGATAACAAATCAACTTCTGGTTGGATCTTCACTTTAGGTGGATGAGCTGTCTCATTGGCTTCTAAGAAGCAGACATGCATAACTTATTCCACAATGGAATCTGAGTTTATCACTTTAGCAACTGCAGGTAAAGAAGCAGAATGGCTGAGAAAATTATTGTTAGATATAGAGTTGTGGCCACAACCGATGCCGACATTCTTTTTGCACTGTGATAGCCAAGCAACTATGTTTAGTGCTTTTAATAAAATTTACAATGGTAAGTCTAAACGTATTTGTAACATCCCCAATCCGGGAGATGTTATTGGCAGAGAATAGGCCGTACTATTCCCCTGAGCCTCTGACACTCTAATCAAGAACTGATACTAATAATCTTTTCATTATAAATATGGGACCGTAGCCCAAGTAAAACATAACATACAAATTCAACATCTGTAACTGACAACTTAACTATACACTTTACAATGACTATTTCAAATCAAGACTACTACCTAACTTCTACTTGACTCTGACTAGACACTCACTTTTTCTGTCTTGGACTGATGGACTCCATACCCTAGTGAATGCAATAGTATCCATCCTCCCGAGCTCGTCCTCCGAGAAACCTGTAAGATAATGAAACTAAGAGTGGGGGGTTAGATCATCGTACGATCTAAGTGAGGGGACGATAAATTGAAAAACTGATATAAAAGTTTTTGGTTCTAAAGCCAAAGTTCCAGAAATATCTTTATATGAAAACTCTTTTCTGAAAACTTCATTTGAAATCTCTTTTATAAAACTTATCTTTCTGAAAACTGCTTTCTAAAATTTGGTCTCTGAAAACTGTTTCCTGAAACTTTGATATCTGAAAACTATTTTTTCTGAAAATCTGATGTCTGAATACTAGTCTGTATCTGAAAACTTGACGTATGAGGTCGTTACGTATCACCGTCTCCCATACGCCTAACTGGAGCCATCAGTGCAAATCCATGACTTTGGGGCGTTATGTATAGCCATCCTCCAAAACATGCCACTACTGTCCCTGAAACTGGTGGTCTTGGGGCGTTACGTATCGACGTCCCCCAAGCCACAAATCTAGAATTGGGGGTGTGGATCTATGCTACCCTCTGAGCTTTGAAACTAGGGTCTAGGGGCGTTACGTATCGTCGTCCCCCTAGCCCTGAACTAGGATCTGGGGGCGTTGCGTATCGCCGTCTCCCCAGTCCTCTACATGTGCACATGTCATATGTCCATCAATTCCAGGCTATCTCAATTTACATACTGGGGTGGGTTTTTCCCCCATGCCCCGAAAAACATAAATCATGCTTTGAAAATATTTTTATCTCAATCATAATTTAAAAATTAAACTGTCGTGTAATATCTATAATGAAATCATCTAACGCCCTAAAGCGCAAAGTAGATCTGTTACGAAAACTACAAAAAAAAATCAAGTAAAAAATAGAGTGTCCACTCACTTATTTCGGAATCCGGCTGGCACTGTTTCACTTAATCGATAAACTTGGGATTCCTGCCGATAAGCTATAATCGGTAAGCTTGGTTAGATTATAAGCTGTGGAAACGTTTCGAAATTATATTAAGTTTTTGCATTCAAACACCTATTAACATTCTAAAGTGTATTATACTTATATCGTGAAGTATTTTCAAGTATAAATCGATACGGGGCCTTTAGGTTGGTTCTATATCATATTCGGGTGAAACAAGAATAGTTCAGAAGTGATTGGGTAAAATTTTTAACCTTGCGTCGTGACGCGAAGCATTGCGCATCGCGACGCAACTCATCCAGAATGTGTCCCAAAAATTTCCATTACGCGTCGTGACGAACGGCCCTTGCACGTCGCGATGCGCGCCATTCCAAAAGCATTTCTGGGAAATTCCCAGGTCGCGACGCAAGGCCAGAATTTGGCCTAAACTTCATCCTTTCAAACTCATTTTTCTCAACACTCTCCCCAAACAATCTTCACAAGTGATTTCCTCAATACATATCCTATAACATCATCAAAATCATCCTCAAATACTCATTTATCTCATTGTTTTTACCTTTCATTAAATCCTTAAAATTTTCTCAAAATCACAAAATGAACACTTAATCTTACCATCAATCTCTCAAATATAAATTAATAAAAAATTCTTATTAAACCAACAATCCTATCATAACATCAATCTTATAAAATTCAATAACTTAACTTTTGGGTCAACATTCTTTACCTTATTCTCTTTGATTTCCTTCATCCTCTAAGTCCTCATTTGTTGCCAATCATCTTCTTAGCTCTTGGAGGTTGGTAATTGCTTCACTCATTTGCTTCTTCTTCTTCTCTTCTTCTTCTTCTTCTTCTTCTTCTTCCCTCTTCTTTCCATTTCCTTTTCTCTCTAACGTTTTCTTCTTTCTCTCATTTTCCCTCATTTTTTGTGTGATTAGTGAATAGTATTTTTTTTATATAGAAGGGGTTACATGATATTTAGAAGGTTGGAGAGAAGTGTGGAATAATGTAGAAAGTTTGAGATTTTTCCAATTAAGTCTAAAATTACTATTCATCCAAGTTGACTTAAGTTTTTGACCTATTTCCGGTCTGAATTTGGAAAAATGTTCAACGCAAAAGTTGTAGATCTCAGTCTCAGCTTTTTGAAGATATAAATTCATTAGAATCGAAATTAGCATGAGAAATTTATGGCCCAAACACCATGGGTTATCCGGAGTAGTACATCATATTCCCACATCGAAATTTCAAAGAATTTTATGCTTATTCATGAAGTCGTTTTATGAATGTATATACGCTCAGACAAAATTTTATATTACGTAGCACTCATCCCGCGATGTAACAGTACTATAGTTAACAGTAGTAGAGATCACCGGTCGTTACAGTATTGCTTTGAGACATGGGTATCTTAGACAACTAATTTCTAGTGGAATCATTACAGTTGTCTACGTGAGATCAAAAAACAATCTTGCTGACCTATTGACTAAAGGTCTCTCGAGGGATATGATAAGTAGCACTACAAGTGCGATGGGTCTAAAGCATTTTTGAATTGTCACTAGTAGTGGGAACCTTACCTTTCTTATCGCTTTGCTATTTTAAAGGTTTAAAAGGTAATAACAAATTACAGTTTGTGACAGATATCAAGCACTGGGATTGCATAGTGCTTAAGGAAAAGAGGTTGAGTATTTATTACTCTTAATGAAGTTAATAGGTTCGGTTCAAGAACCAAGAAGTTTGAATTTAGGATTTAACTACGACATCACCTATATAAACACACTAGAGGTGGTGCCGCTTCTGTCAGAGTTTGGAAAATAAAACTTTGTAAGTGTTTATGAATCAAGAGGTAGCACAAGGCCATTATATGGTGCTAATGCTAACGGTGAACATGTTAAAGAAATATGTAAGGTTCATGTGTATAATATTTATAGGATCTTGTCAAATTAGAAATAGTGGTTTAATATTTTATATATGACCATCGATTTCGATAAGGTTTTGAAATGTCTATACTAATACTAGGTTTAATTTGAAAGACACCTACTATATGTATAAATCTTAAAATTATTTTATCACTAACTAAGTGGGGGATTATTGGTAATAATTAGTGCTAAAAGTGTTACTTCTTATCCTACATAGGAAGAGCATTGAGAGTAGATCAAGTTTATAAAGGATTGGTACACCTAATAGTTCAAATTGGTGTTGGAAAGTTTGGAGGGAAAATTATTGGAGGGAAATACAAATGTTTGTCATATATTATTTAAAGTCAAAGATGGGCACTTGGGCTTGGAAATTCAAAATTTTTGGATGTTATTTTTTGGTAGTTTTTTGGTTTAAATCAAAAACTATTTTTTCAAGCCAAAATTTGTGTCTTAATGAAGTGTTATGGCTTTAGGATTCTATATATTTGTATTTCCACTTCTGAATTAAATAACTTCTTCCTATTATTTCTCTATCTCTCAAAACTTTTTATCTTTACATAGCAATAGTAAAAGAATTTTAAATAGTGAATATATTATATTTAAGGGAGATTAATCTAAATAGCAATAGTAAAAGAATTACATTTCACCCTAACAGGGGGAAGTTACCTCCTCATGGTTGAATAGTAAAAACTGTAAAAGTAAGAAAGTAAATTACTATTACTATTACAGAACGTAATTAAAATTAAATACAAAATTGAAATTAAAATAAACTACTCCCTATTTACATCACAGAAATCAGAGAGGAAGGTACTTCTGAAACTGAAATTTCGAGCTCTATTTATAGGCGTCAATAAGTGCCACAAGTCGCGACACGCACGTTTCTTCTTGCTTCGCGACGCGCTGACGTGTCAGCTTCTGATTGGTCGGCTTAGATTCTTATATGCCACGTGGCAATTGCGGATAAGTGAGTCAATAATTGAGCTGACGTGGCGATGATGTGGTACTGACGTGGCGACACGTGGCGAAAGTGGTTGTCAGCACCATAGAATTGCGACATGTGGCACGCTGTTATTGGCTGATGATGACGTGGCTGACATGTGGCAGGTTGACTCGGTCTTCTGTTGACGTGGCTGACACGCGGGATGACACATGTCGATACGTGGTGATAGCGATTGTCGGCACCATAGGATAATGACACATGGCACGGCGCACGTTAGCAGATCGGCTTTGATGGTGACACGTGGCACAGTGCACGTTAGCAAAGTCCGGCGCACGTTAGTAAAGTCAAACTTCTCAGATTCTGACATTTGTCCCCGGCGCACGTTAGCATGGATCGGCACACGTTAGGCGTCGCGACGCAGCCTGTGCGTCGCGAAGCGCGAAATGACCAAAATACCCTTTGGTGTTCTTTTTCACTGTTTTGGCCCAAAATCACCTTCAGAGAGTCATGAAACTTTATTTATCTATAAAATAACACAAAACACATCAAAATATTCACAAAACTCAAGAAACTATACAAAATATTAGGTCAAATGAGTGGGAAATAGTGATAGATTTACCACTAATCAATGACGACCACGGATAATCTCGCTAAACTATGCAAGTCGAGGTCATTGCATACATATAATCCCTCCATCACAAGCTATCAATATTATTCCGGGGATATAGATAAGAACGTCAAATCCTTAAGGTATAATATAATCAACTTTTCAATTTACGATCTCTAAAACACTCGGAACTCACTTCCAAAGTATACCACGGCCATGAATTTACTAGATTGCAAATACATACATGATAGCTATGCCCTGTACACAGGACTGACGAATTCTATCTGATACTCATAGGATATCATGAGCATCAGTCCACACCCAACGAACATGTGGAGGTCTGATCTAAATAGATCGATGACGTGACTGCCATCAAAGTGTGGAGGATATCTCATATATCCACAGTGGTATCTCAAGTCGAAGGACCACTATGCTACTCGACTCGAGAAGATTCCTATTGACGTTGGTGTACCATCTATTAGGAAATCTTCGGTGAGTCGTTCAGTATTTATCAAATAAACACCTACACGTCTATACGAGTCTCCCAAGACTCATGGTTTATTGGGATAAACCATCGGACAAAGTCTCAATACACGACATGTACTGGTCTAATCAGATTTTACTAACCGACCTGTGTTAGTAAATTTTGACCAGGAACTTTATTTGAGAATATACAACTTATAGTGACGCTTCCCAATGTCAATTACAAACTACGTTGTAACTGTGCACTACGTTGTAAATCCCAAGGTCTTTGTCTAATGTATATGTATCACTAAATCAGATTTAGTTTCAATCTAATCGTAATTAGATCGAATAAGCTACCATAAATAAGTAATATTATGGAAAAAAGATTTGTTCGTATTCATGAATCAGACATAAATACGATTCAGATTGGCACTCCAAGCACCAACCCTAACAATTTCTCCCACTTGCTCTAGTGCCAATCCACTGTATCATATACACATCTCAATGTGTATCACATATACATTGCCCTCAAGAGCTCACCTAGCACTCAAGAGGTAGGCAATAAGAAGTAGGTACGCTATAATATATTGAGTTTGTCCAATAAACCCAATCTTTTCCCTTAGCCAGCATCATTCACATATTGTATAATCTTATACATCAATATGACTCAGATGTGACATCAATATTGTGTTACAACTACTGAGTTGTCTATGTATGTAAGGATCAAATCCAAATATTATGAGACAACAGCAATCACAACACTAATATCCAAACTTCTAATCTATAAGGTCACTTTGTAACTTCATAAGTTACAACTGATTCTACTAATTTAGTAGAATCATTTGTGACACTCCCACTGCATCTTTTCTAACTTTATATGACGTAGACCATCTAACGTCATAATTAGACTCAAAACTAATCAGACCCTAATGGTTGCTGACTTTATTCTCTATGAATAAGAAACTCGTTCTTAATATCTCAAGGATATCAAAGAACATGTTTCAAGACACATCATATGGTCTACAATATATCAAAATAGTTCGTAACAATTACGATTAAATTGATATCTTTAATCGCATATAATATAGTATTCATTATGTCATCATCCTATGATGCATACGATTGACTAGACATTATAATCAATTTCTGTTTCAACAAAGGAATCATCCTTTACGAAAGATAAATACTATATACAAGAGACACACTAACTGTCAAACAGTTATACTAACTGTCACACAGATAGTCTTACGGTCTCCTTTATTAGATCATATCTAATGCACGACTAATTAGAGTATCTCACAAGTCTCTTGTTTTTATATCATATATAAAACTTTATTTCTAATATAACAAAGACTACTCCCACTACTTTCACGGAGAAAAGAAGAATTAGGTAAACCTTTTACCTCACAAACATCTCAGTATTACATTAATAATGATAATGTCGTTAGGATATATAACACTAGAAAGAAATTTGTACGCTCCCACTAACCCTACCATCACATATGTATTCTCTATGCTTTGATAAAATCAGACAATCTGACTGTTATCAAAATTAGAAAACACAAATTTCCGGAAAGCTCACCTGAGTCTATAATAGGCTCTATAAGCCATTATACCAAATTGCGATCTTAGCAGAATGCAAACTCCAGGTCCATTCTAGAATAAACTCTTCAAACAAAGAAATCACAATGGATCTCTTATTCGAAGAAACCATTCAGGAACGCCACTTTGCATTCTTTAGCTAAAATTAATAGTTTAATATTAACATTAACCAACAGATCCTTAATTGTTCAATTAGTGCGACTAGAGACAAGTTTTCTCCGAATCTAAATAGATTGCTGAGTATAAATTTTCTCACTGTCATACTATAAAGGTCAAACCTTTCATAAGCTCACTTTGCTTTTGATGCGCAAATAATTTGCACATTTTATGAATAATTCATAACGAAATCTTAATCACGTTCAAAACTTGATCGTAGTAAGCTATAAACAATCTTAGACCTATGGTCTAATGTTAACTTCCGAAATCAATATCAAATATGGCTCCCACTATAAGTTATATGATTATTTTCTTCGATAAGAAAACAACAGAACCATTAAGTATCAAATATTTCGCAAATGATTCTGACATCCTAATGGACTTATATGGAAGATGACAAAGGGTATTTTCATATTATTAATTATGTAATTCCATTTATAGTTTATCACTCTCACATTTGACTTTAATACGTCAAGTCTTTTCTACAATGGTCAACATCCGATGTTACATACTAAATAATAAAATAATTTTATTACTCGGGATCGTAGAAAAGATATTCTATCAAATAGAATACAATATTCTATTAAATAGAATAAATGATAAACTTTTACTTGTACCTCCGAGGCGCAAGTACTTTCAATTATATAACCATTATACAAAAGAAAGATTCAAATCTCAAACTTTTTAAAATTCAAATTTTCTATCTATACATATCATATACGTAACTGTAGAAACTAATGGAACATTAATTAAAATGATGAATTACTGTTACTGAAGCATATCCTCAAGAGTATTGAATTTAATTCGGTAACACTCAATATCAAACGAATCAAATCGTATAAGATTCGATTTCTCCCTCTGATCAATTCCATAATGATGGAATCGTAGAAGAATATATTGAGTAAGAATCATATTCATTAAATAACCTTAGAACTAATTTCCATAAATTCATATGTTTGATCGTATCAAACATCTTTGAACAATTCAAAGATTCATGATGAATTTTAAAGATACAGTTTTCAAAACTTCAAATTGAATATCTTTGAACCAGTCAAAATATTCTATTCGCGTTTCATCAGAAACATATTGAAATTTCTCAAACCATTCAAGACGTTCAATATATATTCTTATAGAAACACG
Organism: Zanthoxylum bungeanum; assembly: GCA_019454045.1. Lineage (NCBI taxonomy): Eukaryota > Viridiplantae > Streptophyta > Magnoliopsida > Sapindales > Rutaceae > Zanthoxylum > Zanthoxylum bungeanum. Next base: position 32,393 of record SKCR01054009.1, on the reverse strand, counting down.
TAACTAAGCCATGACAATTCATTAACTAAGTTACGAAGTAAAGAAAACTATCCAAGATAATTTATAATTCATTAAACTACATAAATCCAATGTATTAGTTTAATAAATCTGTGGTCCAATGACGATCATTGGTTAAATGAGATATAATCACATTCCCGAATAGAATATTCATTAAATGGATAAGGATATGTGGTGTGATCTCATATCAGACCATCCTTTACAATACAGAATAAACATCTAATGCTTAAGTGATAAAATCTCATAAAGCATTGTTCTAAGTTATTTACTTAACCAAATATTTTTCTTAATCTTTATCTCTTCATCAATGACACTACTAGTCATTTTAAAATATGAAATAATTATTTATAAAGAACAAGTAACTATCCAATAGTCGCAAGTTCTGATATCAAATATCAAAACAATTATTAAACAATATTTTAAATAACTAGACGGGAGATCTGATATCCAATACCTATAGTTGTCGTATTGTGAGAATCGATATTCTCTACAGACAACTATACACATCTCTTTTCTTTAGCTTTATAATTTGCCTTCAACCATTCACAACAATTGTAAATAATTGATCAGCAAATTATGTCAAACATATGACCTCTAAAGGTCACTAAAGCCAAGAAATGTCATTATTAGATAAACAAATACCTATTGGGATTTTCTTAATGCCACTCAAGAATCTCAAGACATGAACTAATTCATGTCAATTCTTACTGCATAAGAAACTATTCTCTCTAGACTATTATATCCTAAAACGTATATCTTTTTAGATTACATATCGTGATTTAGTAACTAAGTCACTAACCATCTTGATTTTTCAAGAAAATCAGAACAACAGTTCCTGATTTTTTTGACTAATCTAACAACATCCAAGTCTAGTGTAAATCTAGAACCTATTCTAGAAATCTGCAACCATAAGGAAAGTCAGAAAACATATACAAATAATATGCATGCAGTGGATTAGAAGTATAGTTCTATCAACAATATAGAATAAGGAAAACATAAGCGACCTTTTCACAATATTAAACACTGCTTTAGTTATGGATTTTTAACCCAACAGTACCTCCCACTACTTTACATACTACCGTAATCCCCAACGGAAAACGGGAATTCAATAATTAAATCGAATTCCATAATGGGAAGTGGACCCCGTGAATATATTTCGACTCGAAGCTTTGGCACGTTCTCGCCTACATATATTCACAGGTAGACAACTCATTGTCAATCACACTTATTGTGACTCCTGATTTTGGTCCTGATCATTTCTCGTTAGGACATCTTTGGAACGTTCACAAGGAGGCATTCAAGGCTTCACTTGTCAATGACAAACTCAAGCTACCGATGTAGTCCTGATAACTTTGGCACGTTCAGGATTTTCACTTTCACTTGAATTTGTCTTTTATCATATAAGTTCTACTGGCGCAAATGAACTAACATCAGCCATAACTACACAACTTTGGCACGATACAACTACAACATCAGGAAATCATTTTCATCCGTACTGACAAGGCGGACCAAGAAACAAGTATTCCTAATACTAGTTACTTTAATGCCTTATTTAAACGGGGATATTCCTAAAGAGGGTTATACTCTACATCTAATGTAGATTTTAATCTAGATTTATTTCTCAATAGTTCAATTCTACCTGGGAAAACATAACTTAACTTAACCATTAAATTTCTGTTATGGTTTCCATTAGCGTAGAACCGAAAAATTAAGAAACATCTAAATTACATTCATGTGAAAATATCAAAATTGGATTATATATCATATATCAAGCATGAAAAATGTAATGGATGAAGGATCAGACCTGCTTTGATACCATTTTTGTTGGGATTTTAGCGCGGGAGCAGCGGAAGCTCGCGGTTCAGGCGAAATCGTAACTTTAAAAACTTTTAAAATTACCAAATAAATTATTTAATATCCAATATAAATAATTCATTCATATTTCACCTAAACATAATTATTAGATATCAAATAATGACATAAATAGGTTAGAAACATCGTGAAACTTTTACGAAAAATATTTTTCCGCAAAGTGGCATAAAACACGTTTTTATCCGAACCGACCAACCAATACAGACGGGGGCTGCCCAAGTCAGCCCCAATAGTACTTGGGAAGTTCATGGGCTACCAAAACAGTGACCAATTCACTGTTTGGACAGCAGACACCCGGTAAGCCCGAAACTCACCCGGTAACGTTGTTTTTCACCGTTTTCTCGCATATTTCAACTCCGAAACAATTTTCGGCAATTGTTCCAATGCCCAAAACACATCAAATATATTTATACAACATAATTTTCATCACCAAAATCACAAAAATTCCAGATCTGATTTGGTAACCAAAAATATCATTTTTCATGTTTTAAATCCAAATTTCTCAACATTAATCATATTAATAATTACACCAACAAAAGTCACCACAAATGAAGAACTCAAGAAAAATTCTAGGAGTTACAAGAGTGGTCATAACACTCTAGAATGGAAATAAGTCATCAAATGACAAAATTGAACTAATATTACAATAATATTATCCAATCTAACTTCACACATGCATCTAGCCTCCAAATCCATCCTCCAAATCAAAAACCCCAAAATCTAAGAAAGAAAGAAACCCTAGAACTATTCTAGATATTCAAGAATAAGAAACAAGCTTTACAAGTTTAAGATTATTGAAGATTACCTCCAAATCTTGTAATTTCCTTAAAATTTTTCTTGAATTTCTTCACTTTCTTCCTTGTATCTTCAAGAAAATTTTGGAAATTTTTTTATGGAGATAGGTTCGGCCATGGCTTCTTATGAAATGAGAAAATAAAATTTTCATCTTTAAATATCAAGGCCAAACAGACTTAGGGAGAGAAATAAGGGTATTTTGGTAATTTGATCAATTAATCTAATTAATTAATAATAATAACTGTTAAGTTAACAAATCCAATTTATAAATTTTAAGCTTAATAAAATTATGCCACTTGTAACCAATAATAATCAAACATATTGCATAACAATTATGTAATATTGAAATAATCTAATTATCTTGATATTTAACATTTAAACATCTAAATAATTAATTAATGCGATTATTGTTATATATGTATTTTTTTCTACATTAATTAACAAATACATAAATTAATGGCATGTGTCAAAATCTCATTTGACAATTAATTAATATGTATCAAACCAAATTTTGTATCAAATATAAATACACATTAATTATTAATTGACTGAAATGCCCATAATGCATGTATTTTCATTTAACCGTTTAAACGATTCGAATTAACTCATTTAATCTGGTGAAGTATTAGGAATAATCTATATTATTCATAACGTGTTGCCCAAGTGCTCAACAAGTACACTTCATATTGTGTGATTCTCTAAGTTTAGGTTTATCCATCACAGAATCCAATTTCGTGTCTATAATTCATCCACTCATGAATTATGACGATCATGGATAATCTCGTTAAACTATGCAAGTCAAGGGCATTACATACGTATAATCCCTCAATCACTGGCTATCAATATTATACCAGTGATATATATAAGAACGTCAAATCCCTAAGGTATAATATAATCAACTTTTCAATTTACGATCTCTAAATAACACTCGGAACTCGCTTCCGAAGTATACCACGACCATGGATTTACTAGATTGCAAATACGTACATGATAGCTATGCCCTGTACACAGGACTGACGAATTCTATCTGATACTCACAGGATATCATGAGCATCAGTCCACACCCAACGAACAGGCGGAGGTCTGATCTAAATAGATCGATGACGTGACTGCCATCAAAGTGTGGAGGATATCTCATATATTCACAGTGGTATCTCAAGTTGAAGTACCACTATGCTACTCCACTCGAGAAGATTCCCATTGACGTTGGTGTACCATCTATTAGGAAATCTTCGGTGAGTCGTTCAGTGTTTATCAAATAAACACCTACACGTCTATACGAGTCTCCCAAGACTCATGGTTTATTGGGATAAACCATCGGATAAAGTCTCAATACACGACATGTACTGGTCTCATCGGATTTTACTAACCGACCCGTGTTAGTAAATTTTGACCAGGAACTTTATTTGAGAATATACAACTTATAGTGATGCTTCCCAATGTCAATTACAAACTACGTTGTAACTGCGCACTACGTTGTAAATCCTAAGGTCTTTGTCTAATGTATATGTATCACTAAATCAGATTTAGTTTCAATCTAATCGTAATTAGATCGAATATGTATATAAAAATAAGAGGTGCTACCATAAATAAGTAATATTATGGAAAAATGAATTGTTCGTATTCATGATATGGACATAAATACGATCCGAATTGGTACTCCGAGCACCAACTCTAACAGGTAAGTCTAGACATATTGCTTTGAGACATGAGTATCTTAGACAACTAATTTCTAGTGGAATCATTACAGTTGTCTACGTGAGATCAAAAAATAATCTTGCTGACCCATTGACTAAAGGTCTCTCGAGGGATATGATAAGTAGCACTACGAGTGCGATGGGTCTAAAGCATTTTTGAAGTGTCACTAGTAGTGAGAACCTTACCTTTCTTATCGCTTTGCTATTTTAAAGTTTAAAAGGTAATAACAAATTACAGTTTGTGACATATATCAAGCACTGAGACTGCATAGTATTTAAGGAAAAGAGGTTGAGTATTTATTACTCTTAATGAAGTTAATAGGTTCGGTTCAAGAAACAAAAAGTTCGAATTTAGGATTTAACTACGACTTCACCTATATAAACACACTAGAGGTGGTGCCGCTTCTGTCATAGTTTGGAAAATAAAGCTTTGTAAGTGTTTATGAATCAGGAGGTAGCACAAGGCCATTATATGGTGCTAATGCTAACGGTGAACATGTTAAAGAAATATGTAAGGTTTATGTATATAATATTTCCGATCTTGTCAAATTAGAAATAATGGTTTAATATTATATATATATATATATAACCATGAATTTCGATAATGTTTTGAAATGTCTATACTAATAGCAGGTTTAAGTCCAAAGACACCTAATATATGTATAAATCTTAAAATTATTTTATCACTAACTAAGTGGGGGATTGTTAGTAATAGTTAGTGCTAAAAGTGTAACTTCCTATCCCACGTAGGAAGAGTATTGAGAGTAGATCAAGTTTATAAAGGCTTGGTACACATAATAGTTCAAATTGGTGTTGGAAAGTTTGGAGGGAAAATTATTTGAGGGAAAATTTTTGGATTTTATCTTTTGACAATTTTTTGGTTTAAATAAAATACTATTTTTTCAAGCCAACAGTTGTGTCTTAATGAAGTGTTATGGCTTTAGGATTCAATATATTTGTATTTCCACTTCTGAATTAAATAACTTCTTCCCAGTATTTCTTTATCTCTCAAAACGTTTTATCTTTACATGTTCTTAGGAGAATTTCTAGAATTGCTATCTAGAAATTTTGTGTGGCTTTATATATACTGAAGGAATTACTGTTAATCCAGTAGCAACATAGTAGGGGCATAATTCATTTAAGGACGGTGAATACACGTTCAAAGCCTTTTGCAAATTTATTGGTTCTGAGTTTTTTCTAACAATCTTAAAGGAATTAACAATAGTGGAGGCTGCTGTTTCTGGTTCTGATTCTGTTTTCAACAAGATTTTTAATCCTGAAGTTTTGAAATTGGATCGCTTTGATAGAATGAATTTCACTCGCTGGAAAGACTAGTTAATATTCTTACTCACTGAATTGGTTGTCGCATATTTATTAAGCATTGATCTGCCAGAGATTCCTGCACCATCTGATAAAGACACTAAGGAAATCAAGACATCCCGTAAAAAAATGTGAGGAAGATGAAGTTCTATGCTGAGAATTTATTTTGAACTCGTTGTCTGATCGGATGTATGATCTGTTTCGTTCAATCAAATCACCACAAGAAATATGGAGGGCTTTGGAGAATAAATACACATCTGTAAAACAAGGTACATACAGATTTCTGAGTATGAAGTTTTTTGAATTTCACATGTCAGATAATAAGTCCGTCATGGATCAAGTGGATGAATTACTTGTTTCGGTGTCTAGACTCAAAGATTTAAAAGTAGAAGTGTCAAAACCACTTCAAGTGGCTGCTGTAATTGTAAAATTTCCTACCACTTGGAATGATTACAGGAAAATTTTTTTACACACTTTTGAAGATTTCACCATTGATAAGATTATAAAGCATATTCGAATTGAAGAAGAAATACGTATTCGTGAGAATAAGTTTGCTTTAGAATCTGAAACAAAAGTGAACAATGTTGAGTCTAAAAAACCAGGTAATAAGGCTGGTAATCAATCTGGAAATAAGAGGAAACATGTTGATTGTTCAAATGATAATTATGCCAACAATAAGAAAAACAAGTCATGCTTTTTCTAGGGCAAAAATGGCCATTTTAAGAAAGAATGCATGTTCAGGAAGAAGTTGAAGATGGAAGAAAGTGCTGGACAAAAGAAAGCAAATGTTGTTGAAAAACTGTCTTCCTCTTATGATATCATTGCTATGATTACTAGACTTAAAGTCGGTATGGTAACCAAATGCAACATGGCGACATTTGAAAAGTCTTTTGATTGGTGGTATGATTCCAGAGCCACAATGCATGTTTGCAATAATAAAATTTTGTTCAAGGATTATGAAGTTGCAGGAGAAGATGAAAAGGTCCTGATGGGAAATCATGATACTGCTAAGGTGCTTGGAAAAGGAACATTTGATGTGGAATTTACATCAGGAAAGAAACTGATTCTGACAAATGTTTTTCATGTTCCGGATGTGAGGAAAAATCTGATTTCTGTAAATTTATTGTCCAAGAAAGGCTTAAAGGCTGTCCTAGAAGCAGAAAAAGTTATTTTTTTTTCAAAAAATGGTGTATTTGTTGGACAAGGATATTCATGTGATGGCATGTTTAAATTAAGTATTAATAAAGCTAATGTTTCTGCTTATATAGTTGAGTCTTCATTCAATTTATGGCATGCTCGTTTATCATATGTTAATTTTCGCTCAATCAAATTCATGTCTAAACATAATTTGATACCATGTGTGAATGAAAATTCTGGAAAATGTGAAACATGTATATAAGCGAAAATGACCAAGAAACATTTTCTAAAGAATGATAGAACATCTAAGTTATTTGACCTAGTGCATTATGATATATGGGAATTAAATGGTAACTTAACTAGAGGCGGAAATAGATATTTTATTACTTTTATAGATGATTATTCCAGATTTACTCATGTTTATTTAATGAAAATAAAAGATCAAGCGTTTGATATGTTTAAAAGTTATAAAGCTTTGGTGGAAAATCAATTGGAAAGGAAAATTAAAATCCTACGAAGTGATCGAGGAGGTGAATACTTTCCAATTCATTTTTTTAATTTTTGTAAAGAATGTGGTTTGATTCATCAAACTAGTGAACCTTATACCCACAACAAAATGGTCTCGCTGAGAGAAAAAATAGAACGTTGGTAGATATGGTTAATGCTATGGTGATGCATGTAAAATTATCAACAAATTTATGGGGAGAAGCTTTATTAACAGCTTGCCATGTGCATAAAAGAATACCTTCAAAGAAAACAAAAACTGCTCCTTATGAAGTGTTGAAAGGTAGAAAGCCTAATTTAGGCTATTTGAGGGTATTGGGCTGTTTGGCCTTTTATAGGGTTCCATATCCTAAAAGAACCATGTTGGGGCCTAGAGCTCTTAAAAGTGTCTTTGTGGGATATGTAGAAAATTCAAAAGCATATAGATTACTGGATTTAGATTCTGGTGTTTTTATAGAATCTAGAGATGTTGAGTTCTTAGAAACAAGCTTTCTTAATAACTCAAATGTCAATCCACAATCAAATAGAGAAATTTCTGACCCTATGGTAACACAAGACACACCAACATGAATTCTAGTTCTTCTAACAAACGAAAAACTATTGAGTCACCCACTGAACCTCAGAGGACTCAAAGAGTTAGAAAATAGAAGAACCTAGGTCCTGATTTTATCTCTTCACAAGCACTAGTCTTCTTGGTCGAAGGAAATAGAGATGAAGTATTAAATAAAATACCATTTGTTTTAAATTTGGAAGGGGATCCTAAAACTTATAGTGAAGCTATAAATTCAAGAGATTTTGCTTTCTGGAAAGAGGCAATAAATTATGAAATAAATTCTCTTTTATCAAATGGTACATGGGTTTTGGTCGATTTACCTCCCAGTTCTAAACCCATTGGTTGCAAATGGGTGTTTAGAAGAAAGTACAACACTGATGGTTCTCTAAAAACCTTCAAAGCAAGACTAAAGGCTAAAGGTTTTAGATAAGGATTGACTATTTTGATACATATGCTCCTGTAGCAAGAATCACTTCTATAAGGGTGTTGTTTGCTTTAATATCAATTTATGATTTGTACATTCATCAAATGGATGTTAAGACGACATTCCTAAATGGTGATCTTAATGAAGAGGTATACATGGAGCAACCTGAAGGTTTTGTACTTCCTGGTAATGAAAAGAAAGTTTGCAAGTTAGTGAAGTCCTTGTATGGTTTAAAGCAAGCTCCCAAACAGTGGCATGAAAAATTTGATAGTGTGATATTATCATATGGTTTCAAACATAATGGAGCAGATAAGTGCATTTATTCCAAGTTCACAATTACATATGGTGTGATAATATGTCTATATGTTGATGACATTTAGTAATAGGAACTAATATGCATGAAATAAATGACACTAAGAAGTATTTAACCTCTGTGTTTAAAATGAAAGACATGGGAGAGGTTGATACTATCTTAAGAATCAAAGTTAACAAACATAATGAAGGATTTGCTTTATGTCAAACTCATTACATTGAAAAAATTCTCTCTAAATTCAATCATTTGGGTATTTAAGAATTTAATACCCCACTTGATGTTTCTAACAAGTTAGAAGAGAATCCAGGAAGGTCTGTCAGCCAATTAGACTGTGCTAGTACAATTGGCAGTTTAATGTATGCAATGCATTGTACTAGACCAGATATTGCTTTGAGTGTGTGTAAACTTTCGAGGTATACACATAATCCTAGTACTGATCATTGGAGAGCCATTGGAAGAGTTCTTGGTTATCTTAAAAGAACAAAGAACATTGGCTTATTTGAAGGTTATAGTGATGCTAGTTGGATAACTAGTGTTAAATATAACAAATCAACTTCTGGTTGGATCTTCACTTTAGGTGGATGAGCTATCTCATGGGCTTCTAAGAAGCAGACATGCATAACTCATTCCACAATGGAATCTGAGTTTATCGCTTTAGCAGCTGCAGGTAAAGAAGCAGAATGGCTGAGAAACTTATCGTTAGATATAGAGTTGTGGCCATAACTGATGCCAACAATCTTTTTGCACTGTGATAGACAAGCAACTATGTCTTGGGCTTTTAATAAAATTTACAATGGTATGTCTAGACGTATTTCTTTGAGACATGAGTATCTTAGACAACTAATTTCTAGTGGAATCATTACAGTTGTCTACGTGAGATAAAAAAATAATCTTACTGACCCATTGACTAAAGGTCTCTCGAGGGATATGATAAATAGCACTACGAGTGCGATAGGTCTAAAGTATTTTTGAATTGTCACTAGTATTGAGAACCTTAAATTTCTTATCGATTTTCTATTTTAAAGGTTTAAAAGGTAATAAAAAATTACAGTTTATGACAGATATCAAGCACTGGGACTGCATAGCGCTTAAGGAGAGTGTGATAATATGTCTATATGTTGATGACATGTTAGTAATAGGAACTAATATGCATGGAATAAATGACACTAAGAAGTATTTAACCTCTGTGTTTAAAATGAAAGACATGAGAGAGGTTGATACTATCTTAAGAATCAAAGTTAACAATAATAATGAAGGATTTGCTTTATGTCAAACTCATTACATTGAAAAAATTCTCTCTAAATTCAATCATTTGGGTATTAAATAATTTAATACCCCACTTGATGTTTCTAACAAGTTAGAAGAGAATCCAGGAAGGTCTGTCAGCTAATTAGACTGTGCTAGTACAATTGGCAGTTTAATGTATGCAATGCATTGTACTAGACCATATATTGCTTTGAGTGTGTGTAAGTTTTCGAGGTATACACATAATCCTAGTAATGATCAGTGGAGAGCCATTAGAATGTTGGGTTTCTAAGTTCATCCCAAGATCATATTAAGCATGAAATATGTGAATACAAGAAGTAAGAATGACAGAAACATACTTACAAAGAACGGTTGTAGGATACGTTGTACACAAAATTTTGCTTTGAGAAGATCCTCCAAGCTCCTATATGATTGATGAATCCAAGCTCCAAGCTTTGAGATTTGAGATTCCAAGCTCTTGGGAATGGTTTCCCTATCACCTTATATGATTCCTTGTGAGTGCTAGCTCTTGAAAATTTGCAACAAACTTTCTAATTCTCCTTGTGAAGCTCACGACAATGAGAGCTTTTTGGAGAGGGAGAGTGGCGTTGGAAGAGAGAGGAAGAGAGATGAATTTTGTTAACTTAAATTTGATTTCCAAAATCAAATTAATGATATACCAAAACCAATATTTGGTATATGTCTTTCATCTCACCAACTTGGTGTGTTGGACAAGTCACCAACAACCCACCAAAACCCATTAACAAAAAGTTGATTAAATGACTAGGTGATGTGACTTGTGATGTGAATTGTGGGCCCCACTTAATTCAAAATTCGAGTGGGCCCGCGAACACATCCCGGGCTCGGGTTCGTTAATTTTGAATTAACGATTTTTCTGTTGCGATGTAATTAAATAAAATTTAATTGAATACTTATGCCTAGCAAAATTACTATTCACGCCGCTCGTGAATTATTTCTAAATTAATTCGTTTGCCCTATTTAAAATCTAATTATAATTCCGTTATGAAATCTAATTTCATTTAATATATCAAATATATTATTTTATCGATTAATTCCAAATTAATTGTTCTCTCTCTACAAATAGTATTTTATCCGAGATAAAATCTCTCAGCAATTAATCCTAGATTAATTATGTTCGAATCATACGTCATCAGTGAATCTTCGGGAAGCGACCCATGAGATCCCTGGATATGTTGGCAGTAAATTCGGTCGTCGGACTATCCGAACACGTGCGTACCTCGTACCACGTTCTTACTGATTTACGAGACATGGTTGGCTTCTAGCAAAGCACCGTGTCTACCAAATTCTCTAGAAATATTCTTAAAGGAATATATAATCTATGTCAGACCTAGTATACATAGTATTGCGTATTGCAATCCAGTATTACATGTCACATGCAAGGCATGGGGCTGGAATAATGTCTACCCCGTACGAAGCATTTATCGGATCATAAGCAACTAGTCTCTTTAATCGGATAATCATGACCTTGTCATATAATCCCGATGGTTGCAACCCATTAGAGTACCAGTTCTGTATCTCTGCGTGATCATCATCTCCATAAGACTGAAGTGATACTTCCGTCTTGACATCACACCTCATACACTAGGATTCTCAATAAACCCAGAAGAGGCTTACACAAAACCTATTAAAGTCATGGACGACCAAAACCAAAGCGTATTGATTGTCGCAAGTACTAGCGATGCAAGTATCAGGTTAAGACCAAATATACCTACCCTGATTCGGATTCCCATAGACACATAGTCATACTACCAATGGGATTCCGATGGGTCTATCCAGAGCGAAGCTATTTCCGTACCATCGGTAAACACAACATCCTATCACACTTGCATAAGTATCCAATACTTAAATATATGAGAACTATGCTGTTACACTTCCATAACACGCACACGTGCAATACTAGTCTATTCCGCATTATCTATGTCCAGTCTCGATAATACTACTTCTAGGGATATTTAATGATTAAACCTTTATGGATTGATATTGTCTCATATCTAATAATCCGGAACTAATCATAAGGACTTTTATCATTTATATATTTAAGTAATCAAATTACAAAATGATAAAATGCAATTTCCATTGTCACATAGTTAATTTGTACAAAAACCACAATATCTTTTACAAATAGTGACGCTATGGGTCATAATTGTCTAACAATCTCTCACTTGGCCTATAGTCAGTCAACTAACAATTGAACTATGTACATGTCGCTCAAACTTTTACTTTGGAATAGCTTTCGTCAGCGGATCTGCAATGTTGTCCTCTGATGCGACCTTCTCGATCTTCACATCGCCACGATGAATGATCTCACAAATCATATGGAAACGTCGAAGAACATGCTTGGATCGTTGATGAGACCACAGTTCCTTAGCCTGCGCTATAGCCCCGTTGCTTGGAAGATTTCCACTCTTGCTTGGAAGATTTCCAGCTTTCTGCTCCGTTATTCAAACAAAATATGTACCCGGACTGCGACTTGCAGTCGTCTTTGTCGGTTTGGAAACTTGCATCGGTATACCCAATTACCTCAAGTTCTCCATCTCCATAGATTAAGAAAGCATCCTTAGTTCGTCTAGATACTTAGAGATATTCTTAACCGCCATCCAGTGACCATCACCTGGATCGACCTGATAGCGACTACACATGCTCAAAGCATACGAGACATCAGGTCACGTACATATCATGGCATACATGATCGATCCAACTGCCGAGGCGAACGTGATCCGACTCATGTTGTCTCTCTCATCTCGAATTTTAGGACACATGTCCCTGGATAGAGTGACGCCATGTGACACTGGCAACGGTCCCCTCTTGGACTGATCAATGTTGAATCTCTTTAACACTTTGTCAATGTACGTGCTCTGTGAGAGTCCAAGCATCTTTCTAGATCTATCCCGGTAGATCTTTATTCCTAGAATAAAGGCTGCTTCTCCCAGATCCTTCATGGAGAATTTAATGAAAGCCAAGCTTTCACTGATGTTAACATGTGAATGTCATTGCCAATAAGCAATATATCATCAATGTAAAGGACAATGAATGTCAGTGCACTCCCACTAACCTTCATATATACACAAGGATCATCCTCATTTTGAACGAAATCATATTCTTTTATGATCTCATCAAAACGTTGGTTCCAAGAACGCGATGCTTGCTTCAATCCATAAATGGATCGATTTAACTTACAAACCTTGTTTGCAAGTCTTGATACGACAAAACCGTCAGGCTATTGCATATAAACATCCTCCAAAAGTTTCCATTAAGGAAAGCGGTTTTGACGTCCATCTGCCATATCTCGTAATCGAAATATGCAGCAATAGCAAGCATAATCCGAATGGATTTAATCATGGCAACGAGTGAAAAAGTTTCGTCATAATCGACACCATGTCTTTTACGATACCCTTTCGCTACAAGCCTAGCTTTGTACGTTTGTACGTTGCCATCCATGTCGGTCTTCTTCTTGAAGACCCATTTGCAACCAATAGGCTTAACCCCTTCGGGTGCATCAACCAGTGTCCAAATTTGGTTGGTGTACATGGAATCCATTTCGGACTTCATGGCATCTTGCCATAAACTGGAGTCGATACCTTGTATCGCTTCGTCATATGTAACCGGTTCGTATTCCTCAATAAGATTGATATCCACATGAGGTGAGATCAGAAACCCATACCTCTCAGGTTATTTTCTGACTCTCTCCGACCTACGCGGTTCTTGTGTATTCTGACCGGCGTAAACACACACGTATAACGCAAGCGCACGTATCGTTCAAGTAGTATAAAAATATCGATCCCACGATGACTTAATTCCTACTGTTGTTATTAATTATTGAATCTATTTATTTGCAAATATCTAATTAAATAGAGAAGAGAATGATTGTTTGATTGATTGAATGTGGTTTTGCACAATAAATAATAAAAAAATAAAAAGACAAAAGAAAATACTAAGGAAAATAACAAAAGACACAAAGATCTAGGGTTGTAATTTCTTTTAATATCATTTTAAAGATGAAGTGGTTATCTTACAGTTGGGTAATATATTGATTTATTAACCTGGAACACTAAATTATGTAAAAGCCTCTTCCGATGGTCAACTACAAATATCCAGTATAACTCAATTGAACCATATGTCTATGTCGACCAAATTACCTGGATTCATTAAGATTAAGTTCCAATTATGGCTACCCCCGCCCGACAGGTATATTCCTATCCTGTAAGGAAATCTATTAAAGGGTTATCTATCTTCAAGGAAGATCGTGGGCTATTGAGTCTAAGGCTGAAACCTAAAATCCCTATGTCTAGTTCATTTTAGATTTACCAGATCAATTTTATTAATGGCCAATTAATGAAAAAGCATTAAGATTAAGACTCAATAAATAAATCTTTATATTACCCAAACTATAATTTAACCCCTTATAAACCGGTGATATTAAAGTCATCACAACCCTAGATAAATAATTTAGTTACAACACATAACTAGGGCTAGTAAAAACTTGAAAATAAAAGACATAAAGTAAAAATGCAGTAAAGTAAATACTGAAAAGTAAATTACAATAAAATAAAATGCTAAGGTAAAAGGAATTACTTTTACTACTACTAATTTAGATATCTCCCATAATATAATATATAAACTTGTGATAACATTACCAACCAGCCATATAGGCGGTAACCTGATTAAGTCAATTAAGTCCAACCGGCCATTAAGGCGGTAAAAAGATTTGTCCATGAACCTGCCATATAGGCGGTAAGAAATTTTAATTACCAACCGACCAATCTGGCGGTATCCTTGATTAGTCAGGTTAAAACCAGATTAAAATGAATTACCAACCGACCAATATAGCGGTATCCTTTTTAAGTCAATATTTTAAATAGTGAATATATTATATTTAAGGGAGATTAATCTAAATAGCAATAGTAAAAGAATTACCTTTCACCCTAGCTGGGGAAGTTACCTCCTCATTACTGAAAAGTAAAAACTGAAAAATTAAAGAAAGAAAAGTACTGTGCGTAAAAGTAAATTGCGGAAAGTAAAAACTGAAAAGTAAAGAAAAGAAAGTGCGAAACTGAAAATTAATTACTAAAAGCTATAAATAAACAAACAAGATACAATCTTCTTAGTATTCTTAAGGAATTCCTTAGAAGAAAGTATGAATTTTACAAATGAAATGGCTTGGTATTTATAGGCAAAATTTTGCCACCATCAAATCATCAATCAATTTCTCCACCAAATCCATTATTAATTTCTCCACTAATTACTCCACCAAATCCATAATTGCTCCACTAATTGCTTATCTTGTTTGGTGGTGATTTGATAATTTTTATTAATTATTATTAATTAATATTTTGCTTTGAAAATGATTGATAATGACTTTTAATAATTACACTCCACACACTTCTGGATGGTTCATCAATTTCGGTCATGAAATCATCAGATTTGGAACATAATTTCTCTTTCAAAGTTGTAGATCTTTGAGTCTTCTTTAATCTGGAACTTGAATCACCTCAATCCGATATCTGAGTAAATAGTTATGCCCTAAATACGACAGATGCGCAAAATTGGAATTTCCAAAACTGCACTTCGTCAAAAACGCCCTTTCAAGTTTCCAATCTCCAAAATTAATATATCAAGTCCAATAATTGCCCTTATTTGATCCACATTTCGTCCTAAATGATTTCATTGAGTCCCGATATTATTTTATCTGCAAAATAAAATAAAACATATCAAAACATTCATCAAACCCGAGAAACTAAACAAAATATTAAGTAAAAGGGGCGGTAAATATTGATATATTTTCCGCTCATCACACCCCCAAACCTAACATTTTGCTAGTCCTCGAGCAAAACAACAAAATAAAATTAAAATTAAACTAAGCCACTTTCGTAGGGATTACGGTTGCATTTAGCGTATGCAACAAGCCTTTAAACCCCCAGGTGTCCCTAGTGGACGAGTTGTAGACTCGTGAGGGTTTACAGCAACGATACCCACAAACGTTTTTATAAAAGTAAAAAGTTAGTTAAAACTAATGCACACAAAAGCAAAAAGACAAGAGAAAAGAGAAGTTAGTGACTAATCAGGTGAAACTTCTACTCCAAGTTACTAGTTGTTTTGTTTTATTTTAAATTACTGAATAAGTAAATTCTCCGATTATATTTACCATTCTCCATATACACAGCCAACAAAATATTAATCAACTCATTTTTGCCCACAACTGTCATAAGTGTAGTTGATAAGAGAGTAATATTTTTGTCCTAAAGTTCTATCAGATTTCACACCTTTTTGTAGAAATGGAATAATTTTTCTCATTTTTCTGATTTTTTCTTTGATTTTTTCTTTTTCTATTTTTTATTTATATACAATAACTTCCATCTATGTTGCGAGTGTTGGGTCGGTGGCTCCCAAACCAGTTGGCTTTAGGGCACCAGGTGTTAAGACACCCCTACAGACTTAATTACCCAGACTTCAGATATATATATTTTTTTGCAGCATCTTTGATCCATGTAACGAGCTTTGGGCCAGTGACTCCCAAACCAGTTGGCTTTAGGGCACCAGGTGTTAAGACACCCTTACAGACTTAATAACTCGGATCTCAGACGTTTTTTTATTTTTTATTTTTTACTCCATTGCTTTTTGAGATGCTTCCTCCAATTAAACTAGAGCACTGAATATTACAAACTTTTCAATTTAGCTCATGTCCGTATGTTACTATATATGTTGATAATATCTTCTAACTAAACATATGAAGATTCCTTTTTAGTCAGTTTTAAGGAGAATTCACAAATTAAATAATTCAAAATGAAATAAACAAAAATTAACTTGTTTTGAATTAGGTTTGAGATACGTCTCATGAGTGGAAACTCCTTACTCAGCTATCTCTTACCAATTTCACATTTTGAGTCAAAATAAAAATACAAAAACACAAAATATTTTTTGTAATTTTTTGAAAATTTTTTCAAATTTTTTTTTTTCGAAAAATTTTGGACTAAAAAATAAAAATAACACACAAACTAAAAAAAAAAAAAACAAGGGACTGATCAACTAATTCCCTCCCCCAAACCTAAATGAGACATTGTCCCCAATGTCTTAAACAGTAGAAGAAGAGTTTAGAAGATAATACCTGGTTAGCAGAAATTCTACAGGAAATTAAAGGTTAAGATCCAGATTAACCCGACGCCTCTTACCACGATCGTCCCCAGACCAATTTATCTTTGAAATGATAGGGTCAACTTGTGGTTCATAGGCTATGAGTTGGTCTATTAGATCCGGAGCAGTTCTGGCAGTGAAGAGGAGTTCTTTCATAGGTTTTGACACGAACCCATTTCTCCGAGCATCATCAAGAAACACACAAAGGAAATCATAAAATCCATCAACGTTAAGCAGTCCAAGCAGTTTCTGGTGTATGTTCAGGTTCGCCCAAGATAGAACTATAAATATTTCCTCCAATGTGCCCAAGCCACCTGGCAAAGAGATAAAAGAATCAGCACGGTTAATCATTTCTACCAGTCGTTCAGACATACCTGGCACTATCAGTTCCTCTCCGTTTGATGAACCAATAAGATTTGCCTCTGCCAAAGGTTTTGGGATGATTCCCAAAACATGACTGCCTCCTTCCTGTACAACCTTTGAAACGATCCCCATAAGTCCAAGATTTCCTCCGCCATATATTAAGTGCATATTCCTTGCAGCTAAGACTCGACCCAATTCCTGTGTTGCTTCTATGTATTGTGGCTTAGTACCAACACTACTACCGCAAAACACGCAGATGTTTTCAACTCGTCTTCTTGAAGTGGCTTCCATTTTTTTTTTATTTCTTTTTCAACTCTGGATGCCTTCAAAAGTGCAATGACGGGCTGAATTTATAGTACCTGAAAAAGGGTGGGTAATAATAGCACTAATATCTTCCAAAGGACGATTGTTAGCTAAACAACAAAAGAGATCGTGAAAGGTCAAAAAGTCTGGATCCTGTCTACGAAAATAAAGATAATTACAATAGAAAAGCGAATCAAAGCAATAATTAAGGCAACGGAATTTTGTACGCAATACGCCACTCACTTAGTATAAATTCATTAGGATGTGTCTCAAGATTTTATTCCTTATTCAGCCATCGCTAATGAATTGTTTCTCATCTTTGATTGCCAAACACAATTCCTTCTGTCTTAAAATGCTTCGTTAGTGCCTTTCCCTACAAAAATAACACACAAAATTAAAAAGTTCACACAAAATATGAAAACAAATTACAACAAATTGCATTGGTTGCCTCCCTGCTAGCGCTAAATTTTTCGTCTTCAGCCAGACGTGACTGAAATTCATCTGTTAAGGAGGTTTCAATGTCGTTTTGGATGTCCGATTAAAGACAATCCCGTGAGCGTTGCTTTTGAAGGGTCTCTTCCAACGGTAAAGTGGGAAAAATAGTTTTGTCTCATTCAGTACTCGTGCCACCTTTTTGCTCCTTGTTACTCCAATGGTTCCTGCAAAGAAAGAAAGAAAATCAGGAGGTCTCGTATGATGCTTGACTTGGAATGGAAATTCCATTCTGTCAAGCTTCTGGTTGATATCATTAATTTGTACTCCCCAAAACAGCGATGTTTCTCCTGAATGCTCTGGATCTTTATTAAGGTTAGACATTTGCTCCTCCATTTGCTCTGTTTCTTGCTTCACCTTCTCTTCACAGATGTATTGTAAAATTCTTGTATTCATCTCTTCATCTGTCATCTGTGAAATACATGCTTCAAAATTGTCAACCCGAGGATGCAAAGATGTTTCTGACATTAGGTTTTCATCCTCTGATACGACTGGAATGGATGGTTCAGATAGATCTTCTTCAAACATCAAGGTAAAGCATGCTCCAAGATCTTCATTTTGAGGATTGAAAGTTTGATCCTCCGTTGTTGGTGCAGTTGGTACAAATAGATCAGCTTCATCCTCGTCAGAATCTGAATAATAAAAGTCAAATTGAGACTTTGCCGGTTCGGGCTCCTGAACTGATACCTCTGGTTGTTGATACTGCTCAGCCTCCTCCTCTGTTGAAGTGTCATTGTGAAATGATTGGTACTCGAAGGCTTCATCTATGTCATCTGAAACTGGTTCTTGAGGTATGTAGTTCTGGTTTTCTGTGAATTGTCTCATTTGATTTGTCATCCTCTGAATGAATTCTGATTGTCTCTGAATACTTTCAAATTGTTTCTGGCTTGTTTCAAGCATTGTATCTAACTTTTCTTTTTGTTTCTTGAACATATCTTCGAGCATGTTTAGCAACTGATCTTCCTCTGATGGTTCTGGTTGTTGATGAAGATCATAGGTAGATGGTGGATAAGATGGAAAATGTGGTTCAGTGAAATGTGATGGCTCGTCATAACAAGAAGGATCTTGATAGCTCTGCCACCCTGTATGGTATTTGTATTTGCAATAATCTCTAGTGTGGTTACCATTACAAATGTCACATCTCCCCATTGCGTTTTGTTTAGCAAATGTGGTATTGCTTGGTTCTGGCATCCAGTGGTAATTGTTGGGCTGGACAACAGGCCTCAGAAAATCGGACTGTTGCTCCCAAATTTGGGGTGTATTTTCTAGTAAAGCTCGTGATCTCTCAATCTCCCAATTAAGTTCCATTTTTCAATCACCTGGAAAATAAAAGAAGTAAAAATTACAGATAAAGAAAATTAGATACAAGTAAATTAGATAGCTTCAAAATTAACAACTCAAGAAATATAAGTCCCCGGCAACGGCGCCAAAAACTTGACCGGCGTAAACACACACGTATAACGCAAGAGCACGTATCGTTCAAGTAGTATAAAAATATCGATCCCACGAGGACTTAATTCCTACTGTTGTTATTAATTATTGAATCTATTTATTTACAAATATCTAATTAAATAGAGAAGAGAATGATTGTTTGATTGATTGAATGTGGTTTTGCACAATAAATAAATAAATAAAAAGACAAAAGAAAATACTAAGGAAAATAACAAAAGACACAAAGATCTAGGGTTGTAATTTCTTTTAATATCATTTTAAAGATGAAGTGGTTATCTTACAGTTGGGTAATATATTGAATTATTAACCTGGAACACTAAATTATGTAAGAGCCTCTTCCGATGGTCAACTACAAATATCCAGTATAACTCAATTGAACCATATGTCTATGTGGACCAAATTACCTGGATTTTTTAAGATTAAGTTCCAATTATGGCTACCCCCGCCTGACAGGTATATTCCTATCCTGTAAGGAAATCTATTAAAGGGTTATCTATCCTCAAGGAAGATCGTGGGCTATTGAGTCTAAGGCTGAAACCTAAAATCCCTATGTCTAGTTCATTTTAGATTTACCAGATCAATTTTATTAATGGCCAATTAATGAAAAACATTAAGATTAAGACTCAATAAATAAATCTTTATATTGCCCAAACTATAATTTAACCCCTTATAAACCGGTGATATTAAAAGTCATCACAACCCTAGATAAATAATTTAGTTACAACACATAACTAGGGCTAGTAAAAACTTGAAAATAAAAGACATAAAGTAAAAATGCGGTAAAGTAAATACTGAAAAGTAAATTAAAATAAAATAAAATGCTAAGGTTAAAGGAATTACTTTTACTACTACTAATTTAGATATCTCCCATAATATAATATATAAACTTGTGATAACATTACCAACCAGCCATATAGGCGGTAACCTGATTAAGTCAAATTAAGTCCAACCGGCCATTAAGGCGGTAAAAAGATTTGTCCATGAACCTGCCATATAGGCGGTAAGAAATTTTAATTACCAACCGACCAATCTGGCGGTATCCTTGATTAGTCAGGTTAAAACCAGATTAAAATGAATTACCAACCGACCAATATAGCGGTATCCTTTTTAAGTCAATATTTTAAATAGTGAATATATTATATTTAAGGGAGATTAATCTAAATAGCAATAGTAAAAGAATTACCTTTCACCCTAGCTGGGGAAGTTACCTCCTCATTACTGAAAAGTAAAAACTGAAAAATTAAAGAAAGAAAAGTACTGTGCGTAAAAGTAAATTGCGGAAAGTAAAAACTGAAAAGTAAAGAAAAGAAAGTGCGAAACTGAAAATTAATTACTAAAAGCTATAAATAAACAAACAAGATACAATCTTCTTAGTATTCTTAAGGAATTCCTTAGAAGAAAGTATGAATTTTACAAATGAAATGGCTTGGTATTTATAGGCAAAATTTTGCCACCATCAAATCATCAATCAATTTCTCCACCAAATCCATTATTAATTTCTCCACTAGTTACTCCACCAAATCCATAATTGCTCCACTAATTGCTTATCTTGTTTGGTGGTGATTTGATAATTTTTATTATTATTTATTAATTAATATTTTGCTTTGAAAATGATTGATAATGACTTTTAATAATTACACTCCACACACTTTTGGATGGTTCATCAATTTTGGTCATGAAATCATCAGAATTGGAACATATTTTCTCTTTCAAAGTTGTATATCTTTGAGTATTCTTTAATTTGGAACTTGAATCACCTCAATCCGATATCTGAGTAAAAAGTTATACCCCAAATACGACAGATGCACAAAATTGGAATTTCCAAAACTGCACTTCGTCAAAAACGCCCTTTCAAGTTTCCAATCTCCAAAATTAATATATCAAGTCCAATAATTGCCCTTATTTGATCCACATTTCGTCCTAAATGATTTCATTGAGTCCCGATATTATTTTATCTGCAAAATAAAATAAAACATATCAAAACATTCATCAAACCTGAGAAACTAAACAAAATATTAATTAAAAGGGGCGGTAAATATTGATATATTTTCCGCTCATCATATTCGAAGATTGTGGTACAGTTTCATCCCTGATGAACTGTTCATGTTCCGTTAAGGATTCTGTGCCAGGAATAGTATCACTCCAATTTTCATCGAGTTCTACTTTCCTCCCACTCACAACTGCTTTTAGGAATTCCTTCTCAAGGAAAACTGCATGTAGAGCAACAAATACTTTGTTCTCTTGTGGGTGATAGAAGTAATATCTTTTGGTTTCCCTAGGATATCCTACAAATAGGCATTTATCCGATTTGGGTTCTAGTTTGGTACCTTCCAAACTTTTTGACGTATGCCCAGCATCCCCAAATCTTCAGGAATGAGAAACCCGGCTTCTTTCCTGTCCATATTTCATACGGATTCTGTTGAACAGACTTTGACAGAACCTTATTCAAAATAAGTATTGCATTGTTCAATGTATATCCCTAGAATGAAATAGGTAGCTCTGTGAGACTCATCATAGACCTTACCAAGTCTAACAAAGTTCGGTTTCTCCGTTCGGACACACCGTTTAATTGCGGTGTTCCTGGAGGTGTCCACTATGAAAGAATACCATATTCTTTCAAGTAATCAAGAAACTAATTGCTTAAGTATTAGCCACCACGGTCCGACCGTAATGTCTTAATACTTTTGCTGGTATGTTTTTCTACTTCGTGTCGAAACTCTTTGAATTTATCAAAGGTTTCCGACTTGTGTCTCATAAGATACACATAACCATAACACGATGCATCATATGTAAAGGTTACGAAGTATTCATATCCACCTCTAGCCTGGCTAGACATGGGCCCACATACGTCACTATGAACGAAGGCTAACAGTTCGGTGGCACGTGCACATTTACCACTAAAAGGTGATTTAGGCATTTTGCCTAATAAACAAGATTCACAGACGTCATATGAATTTGGATCAAATCCATCCAAGTACCCACTCTTCGAAAGTGTGGATATGCGAGTCTTGTTAATGTGTCCCAGACGACAATGCTACATATAAGTTTCATCTTTGTTACTTAGTTTAAGCCTTTTGTTTGTTACATTATATGTTTGATATTGATTTATATTCAAAATATAAAGACCATTATTTACATCAGCAGTGCAAATTTCCATATCATTTTTATACATAAAACACCCAGTGTTTCTAAATACAAAAGTATACCCACATTGGGCTAACATAGATACAGAAATAATATTCCTAGTCAAACTAGGTACATAATAACAGTCTGAAAGTTTAAGTACATGCCCCGAGGGCAGTTCCAAAACAAAAGTGCCAACGGCCAAAATGGTGACTCGTGTCCCATTTCCAACGCGGAGGTCAATCTCTCCTGAGGCCAGTCTCCTGCTAATCTGCAGATCCTGAAGCCGGTGTCTTGCCCACTTTGATTTCCTTCATGTGTGCCTTATACTCGCGGCAGTCACGCTTCCAGTGACCCTGCTTCCCGCACTGCAGGCATACATCTTGGGATTTGTCCTTACCCTTCCCAGAAGGTTTTGATGATTTGGGCTTGCCTTTCTTCTTCTTCTTATTCTTTACACCTCCAGTCGCCTTGGGCCAAGCCCTCGGAGTATGAGATGTTGAAGCGAAGTGCGCCTCGCGCTTCTTGCCCTTTAAGAGCTCTTTTTCTGCTTCGCGCAGTGTGGACATCAACTCTCCAAGATTTTGGTCTTGGTTCATCATATTGTAGTTCATGATGAACCCACTCCAAGTGTCTGGAAAAGTCTGTAAGATCAAATCTATAGAAGTCTCAGCCTCAAAGACAATGCCCATCCGTCCCAGCTGCTCAATGTCAGCAATCATCTGTGACACATGGTGCTCAACAGATGTACCCTCTGACATGTGAGCATGAAAGAGCTTCTTCTGTAACTCATATCTCTGCGATCTAAGATTAGATCGATAAAGATCATACAACTTCGCCATCATATTATAGAGATCCAATCCCTTGTTTTGACGACGAAATTGTTGAGTCATAGCAGCAAGCATTATAGATTGAGCAGTGAAGTTGTCATCGCTATGAGTCTTCTAAAGCTCTAGCTCAACTATCTGATCAGATCTAGGCTTAGGCCCAAGAGGTCTCTCTATAGTGTAGAGCAACTTCTCGGATCCCAGGACAATCCTGAGATTCATGTCCCAATCTTGAAAGTTTGTGCCATTAAAGACATTGTCGCCCATGATAATATCTCTAATGCTTAACTTTTCTGTCATCTTAATTGCAATAGTCAAACTATTCAATTAACGATGTATGGGTACAGTCTAACTGTTACAAGAAAAATAATAAAATATTAGTCCAACTAATAAATATTTATAATTGACGAAATAATTTGAAAGCGCGTAAAGCCAAGTATTTGAACGAAATTGCAAATTCAATACTGGCCTCCCACTATTTTTCGACGAGCCTCTAACCCTCTGTTGAGTACTCGGGAAACCTAGTTTCCTAGTGGCTAGGATCCCGTTAAATAACACACAACCTTGACTTTGGCCAACAAGCTGTATGATATTTAACTAGGTAGATCTCTAAGATCAATTGGATCTTATCCAATTCCTAGATCCGGTAGGTGGACCTCCAAGTCCAAAACATATATACAATATATATGCCAATATATTTTCCTAACCTTTTCCTCTGAATCAACTAAGCCTTGGCTTTGGCACAACAAGCTTAATGATTCCAGTTAAGCGGAACCCATTGACTTTGGAAAGCTTCGTAATCGATGTCGATGGACAAGAAGTGATCTTGACTTTGGCCAACAAATCACAACTTGGACAAGACATACGATATGGAACAAAGCCTTCATGATTCAAACACATCCGCGATGGACAAAGGTCTTGACTTTGGCCAACAAACCAGTGCCAATCTTGGATCTTAAGAATGAATCATTCAATGGAAGGAAAACGCTTAATATTTGTTGAGGGTTTTTCGCGTAAATTGGCAACCAATTTATTATCTTTGATTAGGTCTCATCATACACCCTTAAGCATGCATTCTAAAAGCATAATAAGGCGCAGTAAATAAATTAATAATGATATGCGGATGAATATCTCACAGATTATTCCTAGAACAAATCACTCCATTTCCTTTCCCCGGCTAGCACTATTCTAACTTCTACCCAATTACATAATACAGTTAAAGAAACCTCATTAACATTGAGCAGAATTAGGTGAGAAGAGAATTACAAAGAATCGAGAGATAAGGCTGGACACGCAGGTCCAATTTAATAAATTCTAAATTTACAACAATTTCTGAAATTGCCCTTTCCTTCTAATATCCATCTGATATACATTATTCATACAACACATCCATGTATTCACACAAATCATGTTATTCAATCAATCTAATCCAATTAATTAATCTTTGAATAAAATGATCATCCAATGTTCAAACAACGATTTGATTTGCGCGAGTCCAACTCGTTTAAGAATAAGTACTCAAAGTACGAATTCTTGAATTATATCGAACTACAATTTTAAATCTAATTTAATTTGTATTCAATACTAATTCTATATTTAATTACAAATTAAATAATTACACTTTTAATGCGCCTTTACGACTTAGATTCTAAATCTAATCTTAATGTGTCTCAAAGCCCAATTAACATCCAATGTCAATTTAATTAAAGTCCAGTGGGCTTTCAATTAATTTCTTAAGGCATGGGCTTTGGTCAATATGGGTCAAACCCAAATACCAAGGCCCAATTAAAGGAATCACCCTATTTGCCAAGAAATCAATTTTGGCCCATTAGGCCCAATTAAATTTTAAAAAGGCCCATATATTATATTTGGACTTAATGGAATGGTTTGGCCCAATTTGGATCCAATCCAATTGTCCTAAACCAACTTGGCCCAACCAAGCCCATTAGGCCCAAATACAACATCATTAGCCCAATTCCAAATTAGACCCAATTAATTAAATATTAATATTCCAAATATCATGATTTAATTAATTAAAGTGTATAACACTAATTAATTATCTAAATTAACATTTCCAAAATACTAATTTAATCAATTAATCATGCATTAATTTTTCAACACATGTCCAACATTATTGAAACCAAAATCAACTCATTTCATGCTTCTTATGGTCACGGCATTATGATGATTTTATATCCGATTTTGATTTTAATCCAATTAAATCATAAATCAATATATATCATGTCTTTAAACTCATCCAATGATTTAAAAAA
The DNA here is from genome assembly GCA_019454045.1 of Zanthoxylum bungeanum. Lineage (NCBI taxonomy): Eukaryota > Viridiplantae > Streptophyta > Magnoliopsida > Sapindales > Rutaceae > Zanthoxylum > Zanthoxylum bungeanum. Next base: position 6,512 of record SKCR01054009.1, on the reverse strand, counting down.
CAAAAACCACTATGACCTAAGGTTTCATATAGCATTCGACCAACATAACAAAATTGGGGAAATTAATCCAATTATTTTTTAAAAAAATTGATCATGCATAACTCTAAGTTATCAACATACAAGCATACACAAACAAACAATTTGATCAAATCATGCTCAAATCAAATTTACCCAAATTTTATGTTAAGAACCCTAATCAAATTTCATGCTCAAATAGGCTCTGATACCATTGTTGGGTTTCTAAGGTCATCCCAAGATCATATTAAGCATGAAACATGTGAATACAAGAAGTAAGAATGACGGAAACATACTTACAAAGAATGGTTGTAGGATGCGTTGTAAACAAAATTTTGCTTTGAGAAGATCCTCCAAGCTCCTCTATGATTGATGAATCCAAGCTCCAAGCTTTGAGATTCCAAGCTCTTGGGAATGGTTTCCCTATCACCTTATATGATTCCTTGTGAGTGCTAGCTCTTGAAAATTTGCAACAAACTTTCTATTTCTCCTTGTGAAGCTCACGACATTGAGAGCTTTTTGGAGAGGGAGAGTGGCGTTGGAAGAGAGAGGAAGAGAGATGAATTTTGTTAACTTAACTTTGATTTCCAAAATCAAATTATGATATACCAAAACCAATATTTGGTATATGTCTTTCATCTCACCAACTTGGTGTGTTGGACAAGTCACCAACAACCCACCAAAACCCATCAACAAAAAGTTGATTAAATGACTAGGTGATGTGACTTGTGGGCCCCACTTAATTCAAAATCCGAGTGGGCCCGCGAACACATCCCGGGCTTGGGTTCGTTAGTTCTGAATTAACGATTTTTTCGTTGCGACGTAATTAAATCAAATTAGCAAAATTACTATTCACGTCGCCGCGAATTAATTCTAAATTAATTCGTTTTCCCGAATTAAAATCTAATTTTAATTCCGTTATGAAATCTAATTTCATTTAATATATCGAATATATTATTTTATCGATTAATTTCAAATTAATCGTTCTCTCTCTACAAATAGTATTTTATCCCAGATAAAATCTCTCCGCAATTAATCCTAGATTAATTATGTTCGAATCATACGTCATCGGGGAATCTTCGGGAAGCGACCCATGAGATCCCTGGATATGTTGGCAGTAAATCCGGTCGTCGGACTATCCGAACACGTGCATATCTTGTACCACATTTTTACCGATTTACGAGACATGGTTGGCTTCTAGCAAAGCACCGTGCCTACCAAATTCTCCAGAAATATTCTTAAAGGAATATATAATCTATGTCAGGCGTAGTATACGTAGTATTGCGTATTGCGATCTAGTATCAGATGTCACATGCAAGGCCTGGGGCTGGAATATTGTATGCCCCGTATGAAGCATATATCGGATCACAAGCAACTAGTCTCTTTAATCGGATAATCATGACCTTGTCATTTTATCCCGATGGTTGCAACCCATTAGAGTACCAGTTCTGTATCCCTGCGTGATCATCATCTCCATATGACTGAAGTGATACTTACGTCTTGACATCACACCCAATACACTAGGATTCTCAATAAACCCAGAAGAGGCGTACACAGAACCTGTTAAAGTCCTGGATGACCAAAACCAAAGCGTATTGATTGTCGCAAGTACTAGCGATGCAAGTCTCAGGTTAAGACCAAATACACCTACCCTGATTCGGATTCCCATAGACACATAGTCATACTACCAATGGGATTCCGAGGGGTCTATCCAGAGCGAAGCTGTTTCCGTACCATCGGTAAACACAACCTCCTATCACACTTGCATAAGTATCCAATACTTAAATATATGAGAACTATGCTGTTACGCTTCCATAACACGCACAAGTGCAATACTAGTCTATTCCGCATTATCGATGTCCAGTCTCGATAATACTACGACTAGGGATATTTAATGATTAAATCTTTATGGATTGATATTGTCTCATATCTAATAATCCGGAACTAATCATAAGGACTTTTATCATTTATATATTTAAGTAATCAAATTACAAAATGATAAAATGCAATTTCCAATGTCACATAGTTAATTTGTACAAAAACCATAATGTCTTTTACAAATAGTGACGCTATGGGTCATAATTATCCAACATATAAGAGTTCTTGGTTATCTTAAAAGAAAAAAGAACATTGGCTTATTTTACCACAATTTCCCTCGGTGGTGGAAGGTTATAGTGATGCTAGTTGGATAACTAGTGTTAAAGATAACAAATCAACTTCTGGTTGGATCTTCACTTTAGGTGGAGGAGCTGTCTCATGGGCTTCTAAGAAGCAGACATGCATAACTCATTCCACAATGGAATCTGAGTTTATCGCTTTAGCAGCTGCAGGTAAAGACGCAGAATGGCTGAGAAACTTATTGTTAGATATAGAGTTGTGGCCACAACTAATGCCATCAATCTTCTTGCACTGTGATAGCCAAACAACTATGTCTAGGGCTTTTAATAAAATTTATAATGGTAAGTCTAGACGTATTTCTTTGAGACATGAGTATCTTAGACAACTAATTTCTAGTGGAATCATTACAGTTGTCTACGTGAGATCAAAAAATAATCTTGCGGACCCATTGACTAAAAGTCTCTCGAGGGATATGATAAATAGCACTACGAGTGCGATGGGTCTAAAGCATTTTTGAAGTGTCACTAGTAGTGAGAACCTTACATTTCTTATCGCTTTGCTATTTTAAAGGTTTAAAAGGTAATAACAAATTACAGTTTGTGACAGATATCAAGCACTGAGACTGCATAGTATTTAAGGAAAAGAGGTTGAGTATTTATTACTCTTAATGAAGTTAATAGGTTCAGTTCAAGAACCAAAAAGTTCGAATTTAGGATTTAACTACGACTTCACCTATATAAACACACTAGAGGTGGTGCCGCTTCTGTCAGAGTTTGGAAAATAAAGCTTTGTAAGTGTTTATGAATCAGGAGGTAGCACAAGGCCGTTATATGGTGCTAATGCTAACGGTGAACATGTTAAAGAAATATGTAAGGTTTATGTATATAATATTTCCAATCTTGTCAAATTAGAAATAATGGTTTAATATTATATATATATAACCATGAATTTCGATAATGTTTTGAAATGTCTATACTAATAGCAGGTTTAAGTCCAAAGACACCTAATATATGTATAAATCTTAAAATTATTTTATCACTAACTAAGTGGGGGATTGTTAGTAATAGTTAGTGCTAAAAGTGTAACTTCCTATCCCACGTAGGAAGAGCATTGAGAGTAGATCAAGTTTATAAAGGCTTGGTACACATAATAGTTCAAATTGGTGTTGGAAAGTTTGGAGGGAAATACAAATGTTTGTGATATATTATTTAAAGTCAAAGATGGGCACTTTGGGCACTTGGGCTTGGAAATTCGAAATTTTTGGATTTTATCTTTTGATAGTTTTTTGGTTTAAATAAAAAACTATTTTTTCAAGCCAAAAGTTGTGTCTTAATGAAGTGTTATGGCTTTAGGATTCTATATATTTGTATTTCCACTTCTGAATTAAATAACTTCTTCCCAATATTTCTCTATCTCTCAAAACGTTTTATCTTTACATGTTCTTGGGAGAATTTCTAGAATTGCTATCTAGAAATTATGTGTGGCTTTGTATATCCTGAAGGAATTGCCATTAATCTAGTAGCAACATAGTGGGGGCATAATTCCTTTAAGGACAGTGAATACAAGTTCAAAGCCTTCTGAAAATTTATTGGTTCTGAGTTTTTTCTAACAAAAATACGTGCGACTAGAATCTAAATTCTTGTTATTAACGTCAGAACTAGCTAAAATAGGCAACTACAAAAAAATCGAAGCATAACGGTTACTACAGACTACATATGATGATCGTACGACGGGTAAAAACTATTTGACATTAGCTTGTCATGTATGTTTTAAGAAGATATGATTACGTGGCACGTGCCTGAGATCACCTGGCACGTGCTTTAAATGACGTGGTAGTGACGGTCATTCAAGATGGCGCCGTCAGCGTCGTAATCTATCTGTCTATCTATCGCGAGTGAGGTGTATATTTATTTTTCACTGTGTGTTGTTTATTTATTTATAATCATTAATCATTTCTTTTTAAAAAATGGCTGCATAATGCCATCATTTGAATCGCTTCTCCTCCTCACTATAAATTGGGCCTCTTTCTTTTGCAATTCTTGCATGCCTTCGATTCTCTTTCTTCTTTCTTTCTTTAAAAAAAATGGCTTCCAAATCAAAAACTTCTTTTGTGAGTCTAGGGTTGCTCTTATGTTGCTTTGTGGCTTTAATGCTGCTCTTGTGCTTGGGGATCATGCAAGAACATTCTGGTCTCTCTCTCTCTCTTTTTTATATTTAACTAATGTATTAATTTGTTAAATTTATTTTTTAAAAAGAAGATAAAATTGGTTTTTAACAGGTGCACTTTGTGTTACTGGGCATGGATGCTATTATGAAGAAATGGGCAAACAAAACAGAAAGGTTTCTAATTTTAATTTATTTTCATATTATGATTTATTTATATGTTGATTTGTTGATGAATGTAATGTACAAGCAGATTTTGAGTGAGAATGAAGTGGGAGAGACTAGTGGTGGTGTCAATGCAGCAGCATCAAGCGTTGAGCTGAGGATGGTTCCTTCTGGGCCTGACCCGTTGCACCATAATGGCAACACCAAGAAGCCACGGTCCCCATGAATATATGTCATATGCAGCAATAGCTAGGAACTTTTGTTTCGTTTTTTACAAGTTTTTGCTGACAATGGAGAATGTTTCGTCTACTAAAAAAGATGTGCTTCTTTTTGGCTAGAACTTACAAGTAATGTTTTAGAAAGCAGTAATAGTAATGCTCTCCTGCTAGATGTATGGCAATAGTGTAATATATATAATATATATATGTTAATGTTTTTATGTTCCTTGAGTTCCTGCATGTTTCATTGCTAGCAAATATACATATCAGCAATGGATAAAACCCAAAAATTAAAATAACAAATATGTCGTAAAATTTAAATATAAATTAATGTTTGTTTCTCCGAAAATATTTTCAGCCCATGTTGATGATGATACATGAAGGAAGTCAAAAAGAATATAGTTATAAGAATATAATTACACAAAAGAAAGAAGTAAGGAAACAGCTGGTGATAAGATTGTGGAAGGAGAAGGGAAGTGACAGTTTTTGAAGCCTGAGTTGTCAGAAAATGGAGTGTAATTGTTTGTGGGTCACAGTATATTTGTGGATTGGAATAGAATCAAACTAATAAGCAATTGGTGTGATGTTGGTGGATGGAATTTATGTACGTACTGGCACTGCAATAATAACCAACCTGGAGCGGTTATGCCGAATTTTTCTGTATGCATGACACATGAGATGTGACACTCATCGATGGAAATGACCTTGTTGTCTAATTGCAGCTATTTATATTTGATGAGATATAATAAATAAATAGGGAAAAAGATGATGATGGACAATTTTTTGAAAATCAAACCGATGAGTGAAGTAAGAATGATCATGAATTTGATCCGAGAATATATCTTTAAAACTGAACGATGAATCGGTAAATTTTGATTTTTTAACCCTTAACCAATTTTTTAAAATTCCAAAATCCTAAACCAAAAACAAAAAAAAAATCAAAACTTTACTACTATCTGGTTACTTTAATCATATGTACATCCTTTTTTACTTTTCCTCTTTTACTTTTCTTATAAATCTCTCTTCCCATTCCCTGGGGTGAATATCCTCAAAACTTTACTATCTAGTCTCATAGTTTGTTTGTAATTCTGGTAATAAGCCAGGATAACTACATGGGAATTCTCAACTTGGATCTAAAGTATAGTTGTTCTCGTAAGGAATACTATTCGGATAGTCTGGGAAAACTTACTAACATGTCTATAGATCTTGAGGACGTACTTAATGATCAGATACTAGAGAGGTAGTGTCTTGCATATGAGTATCCCGAACATACTGCGTATACCAGACCCCAGCACTTCGCCCACTGCAGTCACTGACTCCCTAGACCATGCTCTGATACCATCTTTGTAACCTCCACAATCCGGGAGATTCTACCGGCAAGGAATAGGCTGTACTATTCCCCTGAGCCTCTGACTTACTGACTGTATACATTGGTATTAACTCATCTCCACTATAGCTCAAACATGGGACCCTTGCCCAACTCATTTTTAACATGTAACATTATTTGTCTCATGTCATGTATTTAACACTTCTTTATAATACAACCCTAACAATAAAACTTAAACATATTAAATATGAATGCGTTACCATAAAATATGCAAAATGCATGACTTTGCATGACTGATGAGTGATAAATGTATCACTATTTACCACTCATTTAACTTAATGTTTTGTATAGTTTCTGAGTTTTTGTGAATATTTTGATGTTTTTGTGTTATTTTGTAGATAAATAAAGTTTCAGGACATTCTGGAGGTGATTTGAAGCAAAACTGTGAAATTTGGTGAAATTTGGCAAAAAGGGTATTTTGGTAATTTTGGACGTCCCGACACAAA